>PVJI01025839.1:0-19834 GCA_004026765.1 Micronycteris hirsuta
TGGATAAAGAAGAGAGGGAAAGGGAGAAAAAGAAGGAAAAGAAAGCAAAAGAAGAGGAAAAAGAAAGATAAAGAAAAAGTAATACTAAAATAACATAAAATAAAAAATAGTAAAAAATAAATAAAAAGAAGAGAAAACTAGGAATACTAAATGAAGGGAAGGTAGAAGGAGTTAAAAAAATATAGACAGACAGATAGGAAGAAGGGTGGGGAGAAACAAACAAAGAAACAAAGAGAAAACAAAAGAAAGAAAGTAAAAAGAAAAAAAAGACTTCTGTTGGCTGGCTTTAACTGTGTCCGGTCAGGGCTGCTCCTCAGGTCCTTCTGTCTGTGACAGGCTGGGAAGATATCAGGTTTCCTTTTCTTTCTTCCTGAGCTGCACTCTTATCCTTGTCCTGCCTCCAGCCGAGTTGCTAGGAATTCGCAGCACCTGTTCTGGTCTGCCTCACCTCCACACTGAGTCAGAGTTTGTGAGGTCTGTGTCTCCCCTCAGTGGGGCTCAATGGTGCTCTTCTGTTTTTCTCCCATGGAGGGAGTCTGCACAGCAGGTCTCTGATCACAGTGGCTGGGTTGTGTCTCAGGCCCTCCAGGAGTGAGTTCTGCGCCCCTGTATTTGTTGACCGCTTTTGTCTCTGGATTTGGCGCCTGCAAGCTGCCGGCCTGGGTGCCCGGTCGGGCACAACCCCCAGCCGCCTCTTACTGGCTTTGCAGGGTGAGCTCCAGGTCCCAGGTCTCCCATTCAGTTCAATCTCCAGTTCCTCCCGCTGGGATCGCCAGCCTCTGCAGACCAGTCCCCACGTACACACCAACCTCCGGCCTGCTGGGGACCGAGCCTCTCCCAACAGATGCATGCGCCTGCTTTGGCTACTCACACACCCCAATCCAGCTCCCTCCCATGGATCCTGGAACAGACCAGGAAGCTGCTGTGACTGGATCCGCAGACCTCCCGGCTCCCCGCGAGTCCTGCGGGACCCCTTCGCTCTGAAGCAGACTCCCTACCGTCTGTTCTTTCAGTATTATGTGCAATCTTGATCGCCAATCTTCCCACACACTGGAATACAGCTGGGCGATTGCTCCGTTCCTCAGAAAATCAGCCAGATATCCCACCAGTGGGCCGGAGGAAGCCGATCCCGCTCCCTCCTACTTCGCCGCCATCTTTTTACTCTTGAGATTGGCTCCATTTTCATAATTCCTCTGGCTATAAATCTTGAAATCTCCCTTGATTTTTACATCTCATATCCAATCCATCAGCTAATTTTTTTAAAAATATATTTTATTGATTATGCTATTACAGTTGTCCCATTTTCCCCTCTTTCTTCCCCTCCGTCCCATACCCCCCTTTCCCCACCCTTTAGTTTTTGTCCATGGGTCATACACATAAGTTCTTTGTCTTTTACATTTCCTATACTATTCTTAACCTCCCCCTGTCTGTTTTCTAACTACCATTTATGCTACTTATTCTCTGCACCTTTCCCCCTGTCTCCACCTACCACTCCCCTGTTGCTATCCCTTCATGCCTTATATAAATCTCTTTAACATTTCATATAATAAAGGCTGAGTGATGATGAACTCCTTGAACTTGACCTTATCTGAGAAGCACTTTATCTGCCCTTCCATTCTAAATGAGAATTTAGCTGGATAGAGTATTCTTGGATGTAGTTCCTTGCCTTTCATGACTTGGAATACTTCTCTCCAGCCCCTTCTTGCCTGCAAGGTCTCTTTTGAGAAATCAGCTGACAGTCTTATGGGAATTCCTTTGTAGGTAACTGTCTCCTTTTCTCTTGCTGCTTCTAAGATTCTCTCCTGCCCTGGCTGGTGTAGCTCAGTGGATTGAGCGCGGGCTGGGAACCAGAGAGTCCCGGTTCGATTCCCCGTCAGGGCACATGCCTGGGTTGCGGGCTGGGTCCCCAGCGAGGGCCATGTGAGAGGCAACTATACATTGCTGTTTCTCTCCTTCTCGGTCTCCCTCCCTTCCCCTCTCTCTAAAATAAATAAATAAAATCTTTAAAAAAAAAGATTCTCTCCTCATTTTTAATCTTGGGTAATGTAATTATGATGTGTCTTGGTGTGTTTCTCTTTGGGTCCAACTTCTTTGGGACTCTCTGGGCTTTCTGGACTTCCTGGAAGTCTATTTCCTTCACCAGTTTGGGGAAGTTCTCCTTCATTATTTGTTCAAATAAGTTTTCAATCCCTTGGTCTTCCTCTTCTCCTTCTGGCACCCCTATGACTTGGATGTTGGGACGTTTAAGGATGTCCTGGAGGTTCCTAAGCCTCTCCTCAGTTTTTTGAATTCTTGTTTCTTCATTCTTTTCTGTTTGGATGTTTTTTCTTTTTGCTAGTTCACTCCATTGATTTGAGTCCCAGTTTCCTTCTCATCCCTATTGGTTCCCTGCACATTTCCCTTCATTTCCTTTATTGTATCCTTCATTTGTTCAACTAATTGCAACCATCTTTCTTCCAATCCTGTGAGCATCCTGATTACCAGTGTTTTGAACTGTGCACCTGATAGGTTGGCTATCTCTTGATCACTTAGTTGTATTTTTTCTGGAGCTTTGATGTGTTCTTTCATTTGGGCCATTTTTTCTTTCTCAGTGCACCGTTACTTTAAGAGGTGGAGCCTTAGGTGTTCACCAGGGCAGGGCTTTGTTGTATTGTGACACTGTCTGTGGAGGCTGGGCCTGAGAGAACAATGGTGCTTGCTGTGCTCTCCGCACTTCCCCAGCTACCCATAAGCAAGTTGGGCCCTTTTTTGCTTGCTCTGGGGTGAGTGGGTGGGCCTGCACAGTTCCAAGTCCTTGTGGGTCTCTCCAATGAACTCTCCTATGAGGCCGGGAGTTCTTCCCGCTGCCATCTCAACCCCCACAAGTGTCTTAAATCGGTGGTTTGAGGCTTTATTTCCCTGCGTTGGTGGGCCTCATGGTCTGCTCTGCTCCCCAGATTTTTTTCCTGGTTTATCGGTGTGTGAATGAGGGACCACCCGGTTCACCAGTCTCAGCCCTGCTGGGTACGGGTGGGCCAGCCAAGGGTTTCGCCAAGTGCGTCTGCCGTGTTTTGGCCAGGTGTGCCCACCACAGACCTCTCAGGGCAGCTGGAGCATTGCCGGTACCACTCCAGAAACCGCAGTCTCACCTCATGCTCTCTGCCTGGCTCCGCCCCGCTTACTGGTCTGGATGAATATGTCTTCTTTAACTCCTTGGTTGTTGGACTTCCACTCAGTTCAGTTTTCTGTCAGATCTGGCTGTTTTTGTTTTTTAAATTGTTGTTTTTCCTCTTTTTGTTGTGCGAAGAGGCATGGTGTGTCTATCTACGCCTCCATCTTGGCCGGAAGTCCATCAGCTAGTTTTATTGGTACTATCCTCAATATGGATTCAGAATTCCATCATTTCTTACCTCTTCCCTAATATCACTCTGGTCTCAGTCTCCTTTTTCTCTGAATTCCTGCAATAGTTTCCCGACTTGCATCTCACTTCCACCATCTATTCTTAGTAGAGAAGCCAGAGTGATTCTATTAAAATGGGAGGAATGTGGGTCATTGTACTTCTCTGCTTAAAATCCCATTTCACCCATAGTAAAAACCAATGTTTCCATGATGGCCTATACGACCTCTCTACTTGATCTAATTCTTCATTATTTGTCTGAACTCATCTTCTACTCTCTCTAGCTATACTGATCTAATTGCTGTTCCTTGAACATTTTGGACTCATACATGTCTTAGGGTCTTGGTACTATCTGTTCCTCCTGCTTGAAATGTTCTTCCCACACATGTCCAGCAGGTTAATTTATTTATCTGCTTTAAGCTTTTGTTCAAATGATATTTTCTCAATGAAGTCTTCCCTGACTACTCTCTCCAAAATTGTTCCTAGCCTCTACCATACACACTTACTACTCCCCTTTACTTGGATCTACATTTTCTTTTTTAAAAAACATGTTTAAGTGTCCTATATGGTTCACTTATTTATTACGTTAATTTTATAACTTTCCCTGACAGAATGTAAGCTTATGACGACAGAGATCCTTGTCAGTGTGACTCACTACTATCTTCAAGTGTCTAAACTCATGCCTAGCTCAATTGGTTGCTCAATAAATTTTTTTAAAGATTTTATTTATTTATTTTTAGAGAGAGGGGAAGGGAGGGAGAAAGAGAGGGAGAGAAACAGCAATGTATGGTTGCCTCTATCATGGTCCTCACTGGGGACCCGGCCCGCAACCCAGGCATGTGCCCTGACTGGGAATTGAACCAGGACCCTCTGGTTCCCAGCCTGCACTCAATCCACTGAGCTACGACAGCCAGGCTCAATAAATTTTTTTTAAATGAATGAATAAGGAAGTTGGCCAAGATTCTTCTAGTCTCTCTTCTACATTAACATAGTGTGATTCTGTGGTAAGAGTAAGAAACATTTCTCATCAACCTTTGTTTTCTGGTAAAAAAAAAAATACCGTATTTGGGGAGTTAGGTAATCAATTTCATTCCTTCTGATTCAAAAAGTGCTCTTGCAACAAGTATTTGGCACTGTTAAGTGCTTGCAGGTAGCTTCTAATGTCCCTATAGTTACATTTTAATGATAACCCTACAGGAAGAGGGAAGGAAAAAAAAAAGCAGGTGATGAGGACTAAGTCCCTTATCCTAAAGAGAAGAGTTCTGCCCTTCTGCGCCCAGCCTAGGCCTTCAGTCCACCAGTCACACTGTCCTTGAGGTGCACCAATTAGGGGCAACTCACACACCACCTTCTCACTCTTTGCTGTCCTAGGTGCTAAGGATTCTCAGAGTCCCTTCAGGGTAGTTCAGCTCCTGCACTGAGTTAAGTTTTTCTGAGGGTTGCCGACTCCCAGAGACCTGCAGCTCTCCTCTGCAGGGGTGTCTCCACCTTCCTCTTAGAGAGCCAGCCCTTCCAGGCAGGGGCGCTGCCAAGGCTGCCACTGCGGATGAGAGTGCGTGCCTCCTCTTCTGCTGCCCCCCTCCCAGGCACAGAGGCTGTGTGCAAGGTCCTTCTGGGCGGCAGGGTCAGATGCACTCTGTCTGGAAGCTATGGGTGTGAGCACTCCGCCTCTGCTACTGGGGTGGGATGTGCAGCCACCAGGCCGTGGGTGTGCACCATCTCCAGGGCTCTGAGTGTGAGCATATGGGAGTAGGGGCACAGGAGACAGGGGAGGCTGCTGTAGGAGAATTCCCCAAACAGATGCTGAGTGCCTCTTTTTGCTCTTTTTCTTTTGAAAACTTCCTCCTATTCAAGCCTACTGCTCCAAACAAGTGCCTGGCTCTGGCACAACCCAGCTCTCCAACAAGACTGGGGACTGACCAGGTCAGAGTCCATCACTGCCCAACTCTTCCCAGCTGGAGTCCACAGTCTCAGTGACTGCACACAGCTCCTGTGTGTTTGCCACTTAGTCCTTATCCCCCCCCACCCTGCAACTTTAAGCATCCAGGTCCATCCTGGTCCTGCTCAAACTGTGTTTGGCAGAGGAGGGAGCCATTGACCTGGCTCTCTCCCAAGAACCCTGTGGCAGACCCACCCAGCGCTGGGCCTGGGGCTGCAGCCGCTCTGGTCCCCGCCCTGGTCTCCGTGCTGGTCCCAGGGATCTTATTGTCCTGAAGCAGTCTCCTTACTGTTTGATTTTTCAATGTCCTTTACCGTTTTTGGTCTCCAATCTTCATATAGGCTGGGATACCATTGGCTGTTCTCTCTGTTCCTCAGATCGGCTAGGTGTTTCACCCGTGTGCTGGGGGAAGTAGACACTGCTCCCACCTATCTTGCCACCATCTTGTTAAGTATTTCTAATTGTAAATTGACAAGCTGGCATTTGGGCATACAAGTCAGTCTCACATGTGTTTCAGTTAATGAGAGTTTTTCAGGCCTGAGTGGGATCAAGTACAATATGTGATGACTCAGTTATGATTAGGATGTTTTAAGGTCCTGCTGATGTTACCTAACTAACACTGTACATCTTCCATCTCTCAATCTCCTGGTTTGAACAGGACCGCATCTGTTTGGGAGAGTGGAATGATTTGCATCTCTATTAACTGTAATCATTGATAAGGAAGACTTAATGAATAAAAATATGAATTGTTTAAAAATCATATGGTTGTGCAGGTTGTATTTGAACCCCAATTTTATAGTTCTTATCGACTTATCTCATTCTTACTCTATTGCCCAAACTTGTTCTACCGTCCTTTACCTATTCATAGAAAATATCTTCAGAAAACTGAAGTGAAAGTAAGCAAGAAAGGCATAACACATGGGCTGGTTTTTTTTTCAGTTTTATTAAGGTATAATTAACAATTAAAATTATATATATTTAAGGTATACAACTTGATGATTTGATGTACATATTCATTGTGAAATAATCACCACAATCAAGATAATTAACGCACACATTACCTCACAGAGTTACCACATTTATTTTTTGTGATTAGAACAGTTAAGATCTACCCTCTTAGCAAATTTCAAGTACACACACACACACACACACACACACAATCATAATTTCTTTGTTCATCCATAGATGGACACAGGTTGTTTTTGTATCCTGGCTATTATGAATAATTGTAAAATGGACATGGAAGTAAAGATATCTCTTTCAGATCTTGATTTTTTTCCTTTGAATAAATACCCAGACGTGGGATTGTTGGATTGTAAGGTAGTTCTATTTTTAATTTTTTGAGGAACCCCAGACTGTTTTCTATGATGCCTGAACCAAATTATAACCTACAACATTGTACAAAGGTTCCCTTTTCTCTACATCCTCACCAATGCTTGTTATCTTGTCTTTCTGATGAAAACATTCTCACAAGTATGAGGTGGTACCTCATTGTGGTTTTGATTTACATTTCCATGATGATTAGAAAAGGAGAGTACCTTTTCTTATACCTGTTAGCCATTAGCATGTCTTCTTTTGAGAAATTTCTATTCAGGTCCTTTGCCCATTTTTAAATTAGGCTTTTAGGTTTTTTTGTTATTAAATTGTATGAGTTCTTTATTGTATATATTTTGGATATTAACCTCTTATTGGATATACAGTTTGAAAATATTCTCTCCCATTCCATATATTGCCTTTTTACTCTCTTGGTTGTTTCCTTTGCTGTGAACAAGCTTTTTAGTTTGATGCAGTCCCACTTGCTTATTTTTGCTTTTGTTGCTTTTGGTGTCAGATATAAAACACTATTGATGTGGGCTGTTCTTTATTTTTTTGGAAAGCAGAAGAAACTGCTATGTTTATGTTGTGAAACTGAGCTCTCCTTTGAAATCATACATCACTCAATAATGCTAACAGGTTTGTGGGCAATCAGTGGAGCAGAGGCAGTGCTCACATTCCTGAAATCAAAGCAGAAAGCAGGCGACTAGAGAATTTCTGGGCACGGTGCATAATGAGGGTCTACGATGTTGATTACTATGCTTCTCACCTTTCATATTGGAGGTAGGAGACAAAACGTCCTCAGTGTATATTAGCCAGTCCTGCAAGTACTGGACAGTTTCATGCTCTGTTCAACATATATTCTGCTCATGGACTTGGTCCTGGTAAATCGATCAGTTTCTTCCCCAGCTCCTTCATGATAATGGTCTTTTCATCTGAGCATTGGGTCAGTGATTGCAATGACCCACTTTGTTGTAATATCATGTGCTTGAGTGTACTGTGTATTGTTATGCTGCTTTAGAGAATGGTGATGGCTCTATTTGAGCATAAGGGACATTTTCTGAAATCTCTGCTGTGTGATTTGAAAATATTACTGTGCTATATATGGATTTGCCTCAAGTACTGCAGTTAAACAAACACACACACACAACTTTCACTAAAATGTAACAACTCCAAAGTGGAATGATGCAGTTATGAATCTTGATTTCTTTTATTTCCAAATTGTACCCCTAAGAACTTCTCAAAGGAACTTAAAATATAAGTTGTAGGGTTAACAAAATGTTACTGAATGCAGTCTCTTTTGGTGGATATAGGTCAACCCAATCCTCTTAATTTTATTTGGTCAGATTGAAAAGCCCCTCTTGTTTTTATTGTATATTTTAGATGTTTAATGGGATATATGGATTAAACACACAGACTCAGATTATTATGAAGGCATTTCAGGATCTCCTAGCATATTGGCAAGGGCAGTCAGTAAAGATATAAAATCCCTTGTCTGCTGGATGAGTGAGACTCATTCTGTGTTCCTTCTTCTAATGTATTCTTTCTGTTTTGGGCCAGCTATAGATGAGTGATTTGATAATTGGCTTATTAATTGCAGGGTTTATGCTGTAGTTTTAAATTGTTTATTGGTGATTTTGGGGGTTGAGTAACCAGGTTATCTTTACATCTTTCAACAGAGACTTGTGCCCTGCAAATACTCTCAATCAATGGTGGTGGTGATCTTCATTTCTTTATCCCTCCCCCCCATATCTCCCCTGCAGGCTGGGCCAGTCTATACGGCATGGGCAAAAATGTAGATAAGGAACTTTAGAAGAAATGAAAAGCATCAGAGTTTTTAGTGCATTAGACAAATAGCATAGAGAGGAATGCAATAATTTCAAATGAGCTTTTGGGTTTGAGTTACGAAGCCAAGGGATGATTGCAATTTGTCCTGGAACACACTTGTTACCACTTTTGGCATCAGCCCAGTGGTTCTTTCTGCCGTGGGGGCATAAGGAGTGCCGCTAGGTTTTTGGCTGAGATATTTCTATTCCTTATTCCTCCTGCCCTCTATCTCCTTGTTTCTGAAGTTGCAGGTTTTATGGACAGTATGGTCTTTTGGGTCCTGCTGGGTAAAGTTTGGGAACTTATGATGTCTGATGAATTCTGCCCAGAGGGAAGTGGTATTCTTTGGTCATATCTGGTGTTTTAGGTGTACAGCTTTTGTCTAGAAACATCTCAATGAGGGAAGAGAAAGAGGTTACACAGGGTTTGCAAGACTTGGGCTGATATATTGGTATTTTTGAAGGAAAGGTGAAATTTATATGCTTATATAGTGAAACTGGTCAGTGGAAGTTATCATCTTGGTCTACTGTTCCTGCTACAGGAAGGACCTTTACGTGGGGCTGACCTGGACCAGAGCAGAATTCCAAACCTGTGTCTGAGGTTGTGCTAGTCCTTCATTCACTTGCTCATTTATTCATTTTTATATTATCCCATCCATTCCATTTGCAGATCCATTTATTCAAGAAACATTCATCCAACCTACGCACAAGAGTTTGAGCTGGGTACTTTCGATAGAAAAAAGCTACAGTTCCCCTCCTCCCCTCACATTCTAATAAAAGAGACAGAGTACACAAACAAGTGATTACAGCATCCATGGTATTGTGATGAAAGTGAGCACAGTGTTCTATGGGGAAAAGGAAGAGGTGCATCCTACACAGGTTTGGAAATGAGGCTCAGTTCAGTCTCAGTGGATGAGGAAGAGTTAGCCTCATGTAGAAGGAGGCAGATGGCCTTTCTGGGCAGGGGGACAGTGTCTCATCATCAAGTTGAATATGCCTTTTCAAACATCTTTTCTCTGTCTTCAGAGTAACTGCAAGTGGTCTGGTATTGTCTGGGATCAAATTTCTGGCATGTTCACTGAATTCAGCTGACAATTTTGAGTCTTTTTTGCTTTGGTGATTGTTTAATTCTCAGGAAAGTACACAGAAGCCCTTGCTCAATTGATTTCAGGGAAGACTGAAATTGTGTGCTATCTGGATAGACAGCTTTCTGGAGATTCTGCTTTTCTTTTTAAGGAACTCACAACAAATAGTATAATAAAATCATTCTGGTTAAATAATCCCTGTTAACTGATAAAAAAAAAAAAACTTGAATAACCTTTAGGATTTCCTACTAAAATTTGTATTCGACAGAGAGACCTGAGGTCGGAAGATGACTGTTTATAAAGGTGGTTGAAAGGGAATTGTTAGTAAAATATTCTAACAAAATGGAGTCAGATTCACTGGCCTGGCATTATTTTTTGAAGCAAAGGCCTGTCTTTGGTCCTTTCAGAATGAACTGACAGTGTTTCACAACATACGGTGTCTTATCATTTATCTTGCTCCCTAAGTATACCATTCTTCCTTTTCCTCAGTTGCAACCTTGTATTTTCCTTCTGGCTCTCTCAAAATGACTGATAGGCCTGGAGGTATTGCTTATACCACAAACAGTGGATGCTTTTTCTGACTGTCAGAGAAATTGCCAAAGGTAAAGGGGCCTTTTCCAATATCACATGAAAATATCTGGATATTTCCCCCCCTCTTCTGACATAAAAAACAGAGGCCTGAGGTTTAAACTCTTCTCTTCCCCTCCGGTCTGTCTAGGATCTCAGTGATGAGAAAGCCCTACTCCTCCTACAGCTGAAACTTGTGTCCGTGAGCTTTGGTGGTAAACACAAGAGTGACAAGAGGGAGCAGTTGAGTAACTTGCCCTGAGGTCTGCCCTGAAAATTCAGAGGTCCTCATTTTGAAGCAACGATATCTGACATATGTTAGAAAGCTTTTTAATGGGTTAGGGGTAGGGGATAATACACATTGTGGTGGTTTGGAAAATGGAATTGAATCAACAGATAAGGGAACTATGAACATATGTAGAGTTTGACTTTGACCCCATTCCCATCAAACTCAAGCAACTGAAGTTCTCAAGGGGTTGGAGGTGGGAATGGTAAAGTAGTGACATTAGCATGAAGTGTGCTCATAGGTATCAAAACAGATCTGGATTTCAGATCTGGGTCTTCCACTCGTGAGCTGTGTCATTTTAGACATTACTTAATGTATTCACTTTCTCTTATATAAAACGGAGACAATTGTGTTCAGGATAAATATTAAAGACTAATGAATTAATATTGAGATAAAAGAGGGATATACAGAAGTGGCTACTATAGTGCTTGATGATAAAGGATACCTAAAATACTAGTGATATTAACCTGTAGGTGAGATATGTAAAGATAGGACTGAAGCAGGTGACTTCTAGGACAAACCACTCAACCGATCTTATTTACTTCAGAGTCAATTATAATAGCAATGAAAACAAGTATAATAACAAACATTTGGGTTATAGTAGAATTTTGGTGTTATTAATGATATGACTGAATCAGCAATGTCCAAATGCTATCTGACATCCATTTCTCCTCCTTGGGGCCTAAACCGAAATCATAATTAGTGTTGACTTTCTTCTAAGTCTTGGGATCTGAAACTTATTAGCAATATGGAGGACATGGGAGAGCTAGCTAGCTGATCTAGGAACAGGCCTTAGAGGTAATTCACCATCCAGCTGTATGCCTGAGGGCAGTACAAAAGCATCAGAGAGAGATGACAGGGCCAACTCTTGGGGCAGTGTATTCACCCAGCCAGGTGTGTGCCAGGGAAGAGCAGTCGCAGAACACAGAGGGGTTCCTACCCATTAGGAAGATATGGTCCTATTGCTCCTTCAACTCCGGAGGGAAAAGTCAAGGGAGGGAACTGAAAGTTTCCCGCCCCTCGCAGTGAGAATGGTAGCTAACCTTTACTGAGTGCTCCCAGGCAGGTCTGTCTGACTCCAAATCTCGCGTCCTTAATCTCCCTGCTGGAAGTACCCAAAAGAAGAAGTTGCATCTCCTTAGATGTTAAAGACAAGAGCATGATGAGCCTTTTTTTGTGAAAATTATTCTAGAAGGTACACATACTAATGTTTTTCTTATCTTTTAAGCTTGCAGAATATTTTAAATCATATACTTAACACCAGTGTTTGCTCTTCTCTAAGGTTTTAAATTTTGATCAGCTTGGTAGATAAATTATTTTTATCTATCTCAGAAATCCTTACTGAGAAATTTACATCAGTTATTCCACCCCGCTTTTTAAAGCATATTGCCAGGTAAGCATACATGTCCTTTGTGTGCAGAATTGATTTCATTTACCTGTTAACAGAGTCAGGTCTGTGTGACTTGTGGTAAGATCTTCTTTAGGCAGGCACAGGCTTGTGAGGCTCTGCTGGAATGCACTGGGTGCAGAGCTAAAAGAATATAGATCCAGCTAGGTCATTAGTTCTTCTAATTACATAATCATGATTCTAGAAAACTTCTCTAGTCATGTCCTCTCTCAGAAGACAGGACAAAAAACCCAGCTCAGTCATAGCCAATATACCTCTCTTGGACCGGATCTCTGATTCTTTTCTGTGTACTTTCTAAAGAAACCTGATGACTTGAGGGAAAGTTTAATAAGCAGGAAAGCCCCACTCTAATATTACTTGTTCTTATTATTGTCACTTTGGTAGTAATTTGATTCTCTCAGAAAATATTTAGGTGATTCCTTTGTTCTCAATGTTTTAGATGTCTAGATGTTCTCAATGTTTTAAAGATTTAAAGATCTTTTTAAAAAGTTTTCTTAATTAAAACATTTTTAAGACAAGTTTTAAGAAAAATTAATTCTTTCTCTCAAGGAGATTATAATTGTCTGTGATATCTGGCATTCATGAATGAAATAAATGAGAAAACTTAAGGGCATTAATTAAATGTGAGAAAAATTTTAAGAAGTGTTTTGGAGAGTAAACCTATTGGTAGTGCAGTTCTCAATCACAGAATTATTATACATGTGTAGCACAATCAGTGGTGAGATTTGCTACAGGTAATTTATTAGTAATAATAATTGAAGACCTAAAATTTGTGAATTATTTTTCACATAAATTAGAGTGGATTCAGTGTGATTCCTAAATACTACTTGTTTGTGTGCTGTAATGCTTTCTTGAAGGAGAGAAAATCACAGAGGTTGAAGCTAACAAACTGTAATTAGAGGACTGCTTCCTGTTTAGGGGGTTGGGCCCTGGAGTCAGGTCACCCCAGCTGAAATCCTAGTTTCCTCCCTCGACCTAGAGTCGCTGAGACTCTTCCATTTGCTATGAGGATTCAAGGAGATAATCTCTGTGAAGTCAGGCTTACCTTGCCACGAGGCAACTACTAGAATAAATGTCCACCAGTGTCATTATTAATTACATACAGCACTGGATACTCAGCTATTGTTCTTATAGAACAGAACAGGAAGCAGGCAATGGTGGCTTTTGTGAAGAAGGAAGGCCTAAGAACAGGATCAGTGCAGAGAAAGTTGCAAGATTGAAAGAAAGGTTTAGTCTACTTTAGGCTGCCTGTGCCCCAGTTGCTCCTTATGCTGCCCCCCTGTACTGGACTCACTTCCTATTAAATATTTCTCTGTTACTGATAAGTTTTAGCCTTTCTAGGTGTCCTTGGAGTTTGGCTTGATCTCCATGTGATTGCATTGTTTGATTTTGGGAAGGTGTGTAATGCTCTGATCCTACCTTCCTTTCTCTTTCTCCCTCCCTCTTTCTTTCTTTGTTATTTATTGGTTTTAGAGAGAGAAGAAGGGGAAGAGAGAGAGAGAGCATCGATTTGTTGTTACATTTATTAATGCAGTTATTGATTGATTCTTGTATGTATGCTGACCAGGGATAGAACCCGCAACCTTGGCACTTCAGGACAATGCTCTAACCAACTGGTGATTTTCCTCTTTCTTTTTCCCACACTCAAGGCAAAAACCTCACTCCTGACTCCTATCTATCTTTTCTATTCCCATACTAACAAAGACTGGCCTCACCAAAGTCAGGACCTTCACCCTCAGGTAGAACTTTTTGTTATCTTCAAACCTTTTATTTGTTCTTGGTCAACTCTGCTGCTATTTTCCTTGTTAACTCTTCCAAATCATCACCTCTCTAAGTTTTAAAAATAATTGTTTTCTAAAATTTACATATTTTATTGTTTAGGCTATTAGATTGTCCCAAATTTTCCCCTATGTGCCCCTCCACTCTGCACACTCCCTCACTACCATTCAATCCCCACACCATTGTCCGCATCCATGGGTCATTTATATATGTTCTTTGACTAATCTTTTCACCTTCTTTCAACCAGTCCCCATTTCCCCACTCTCTTCTTACAGGTGTCAGTCTGTTCCATGTTTCCATGCCTCTGGTTCTATTTTGCTCATTAGTTTATTTTGTTCATTAGATTCCACTTATAAGTGAGATTGCATGGTATTTTCCTTTCACTGACTGGCTTATTTCATTTAGCGTAATATCCAGTTCTTTCCATGTTGTCACAAAAGGTAAGAATTCCTTCTTTTTTACTGCGGCATAGTATTCTATTATGTAAATGTACCAGAGTTTTTTGATCCCCTCATCTAATGATGGGCACTTAGGCTGTTTCTAAATCTTGGCTATGGTAAATAGCACTGCTATGAATATAGGGGTGCATATATTCTTTTGAATTAGTATTTCAGCATTCTCAGACTATATTCCTAGCAGTAGAATTGCTGGGTCAAAAGGCAGTTCCATTTCAATTTTTTTAGGAAATCCCATACTGTTTTCCACAGTGGCTGCACCAGTCTGCATTGCCACCAACAGTGCACTAGGGTTCTCTTTTCTCCACATCCTCTCCAACACTTGTTGTTTATTGATTTATTAATGATTGTCATTTTGGCAGGTGTGAGGTGATATCTCATTGTGGTTTTAATTTGCTTCTCTCTGATGGCTAGTGATGCTGAGCATTTTTTTCATATATCTATGGGCCATCTATATATCTTCCTTGGAAAAGTATCTGTTCAGTTCCTTTGCCTATTTTTTGATTGGATTGTTTGTCTTCCTGGTATTGGGTCCTATAAGTTTTTTTACATATTTTGGTCTTAAACCTTTGTCCAATGTATCATTAGTGAATATGTTTTCCCATACAGTGGATTCCCTTTTAAACTTGGTGATGGTTTCTTCAGTTGTGCAGAAGTTTTTTAATTTGATATAGTCCCATTTATTTATTTTTCTTTTATTTCCCTTGCCATAGGAGACATATTAGCAACAATATTGCTGTGTAAGATATCTGAAATTTTACTGCATATGTTTTGCTCTAGGATTTTTATGATGCCATGACTTATTTTTCAGTCTTTTATCCATTTTGAGTTTATTCTGGTGTATGGTATAAGCTGGTGGTCTACTTTCATTTTTTTTTTTTTTGCATGTACCAGTCCAGTTCTCCCAACACCATTTATTGAAGAGGTTGTCATTATTACAATGTACGTTCTTGCCTCCTTTGTTAAATATTAATGGACCATAAAGATGTGAGTTTGTTTCTGGGCTCTCTATTCTCTTCCATTGGTCTATGTGTCTGTTCTTATGTCACTACCAGATTGTTTTTATTATAGTGGCCTTATAGTATAGTTTATTATCAGGTATTGTGATCCCTCCTACTTTGTCCTTCTTTTACAAGATTACTGAGGCTATTCAGGGTCTCTTTTGGTTCCATATAAATTTTTGAAATAATTGTTTTAGATCTGTGAAATATGCTTTTGGTCTTTTAATAGGAATTGTGTTGAATTTATAGACTGCTCTGGGTAGTATGTACATTAAAATTATGGTAATTCTTCCAATACGTGAACATGGTATTTGATCTACTTACTTTTATCTTATTCAGTTTCTTTCTTCAATGTCCTATAATTTTCTGAGTACAGGTCTTTTACCTTATTTGTTAAATTTATTCCTGTTTGTTGTTTGTTTGTTTGTTTCTTTCTTTCTTTCTCTCTCTCTCTCTTCCTTCCTTCCTTCCTTCCTTTCTTTCATTGCAATACTAAATGGGATTTTTAAAAAAAAATTCTCTTTCTGGTAGTTCATTCTTTCTGGTGTATGAAAATGCCATTGATTTATGAATATTGACTTTGTAACCTGCTACTTTGCTGAATTCATTTATTAGGTCAAGTAGTTTTTGGGTGGATCCTATAGAGTTTTCTGTGTACAGTATAATTTTGTATGAGAATGACAACAGTTTTACTTACTTCTTTCCAATTTAGATGTCTTTTATTTCTTCTTCTTCTTGTCAGATCACTGTGGCTAGGACTTCTGGTACTATGGTGAGTAAGAGTAGTGAAAGCAGACGTCCTTGTCTTGTTCCTGATTTTAAGGGAAAAGCTTTTTGTTTTTGCCCATTGAGTATGATGTTGGCAGTAGGTTTCTTGTATATGGCCTTTACTATGTTGAGGTATGCTCCTTCTATTCCCACTTTGCTGGGTGTTTTTTATCATAAATGGGTGCAGGATATTATCAAATGCTTTTTCTGCATCTATTGATATAATCATGTGATTTTGGTTTTTCATTTTGTTTATGTGATATATCATCTTTATTGATTTGTCAATATTGTGCCAACCTTGTACCCCTAGGATAAATCCCATTTGATTATGGTGTATGATTTTTAATATATTGCTGGATCTGGTTTGCTAATATTTTCTTGAGGATTTTAGCATCTATATTCACCAGGTATATTGGCCTATAATTTTCTTTCCTTATGGTGTCTACCTCGTTTTGGTAATTAAAATAATTGTATTATAAATATTTTAAAATGACGTGAAAGTAATAAGTAATAAAATTCCACAAATTTATTTTTTATTCAATAATTTAAAATATTTTGCTGCATTTGCTTTATCTCTATTATTTTTGGCTTTTTCTTTTGTGAATTATTTTAAAGCAAATTTCAGATTTGTCATATATGACTATGTGCTTAAGAATGCAACTCTAAAAATTATGGACATTTTTTTAAACAACCACAATACTGTTATCACATCTAACAAAATAAAAAAGCAATTCTTTGGTTTTAGCAACTACTCTAATTATTGAAATTCTTTTTAGAGGTGGTGTTTGATTTAGGACCCACACAAGCTCTCCAGATTGTTGAGTAATGTCATACATTTCCTTTGGCCTATATCAATCCCCTTCTCACTCTGCTCCTTTCCTGCCCCTCATTCTTTCTCCCTTTCTTCTTTCCTCTCTCTCTCTCTTTCAACTCATTACATTAACTTACTGAAGAGAAGAAAGCAATCATCCTTAGGAATATCCTATATTTCTACTTGTCTGTTTGCTTCTTTGTGAAACCTTGACTATTCTGTTGATACTGAGTCTTAATATAAAATTAGAGAATGTTGAGCAGAGGAGTAAGCTGAAACTACACTAACCTCCCAGGACCTATCTGTAATTACAACTAAATTATAGAGAAATCATCCTGAATAACCAATTGAACACCAGCTTTAGAGAAGCCTATAACCAAGGACAGGCAGAAGAAACCATTTCATCACAATGAGACTGGTAGTGAGTGCAGAGGAGGTGTGAGAAGACTGGCTGGGCTCCCACAGGCAGGACCTAAAGTTTCAGAGAGGTATTTCAGTGGCCACAGGGTTCCCCCCTGAGAAGTACGGGGTCTAAATCCCAAGTTGGGCTCCCTAGGCTATGGCACCAGGGCCAGAAAGAAACCTAGATAACATCCAGATGTGAAAAGCAGCAGGGTTTCTGTCTACCAGGGAGAGATGGCTGGAGATTCTCATTTGAACCACTTACCCTGGACTTCAGCAGAGGGAGGACAGAGTGGACTAGAGCTGCAAAAGAAGAGTCTGGTGATGGTGGGTCTGGGTAGAGAGCTGATGGGTCAGCTGCCAGGATGCCTGTGCTGAGTCACTCCCCATACCACAGAAGCCATACCACTTCCTTCCATGTGTCATCAGCCTGAGAGGAAGCAAAGCCCTGCCCTCAGGAATTCCTATGCCCTGCCCTGTGGTGCTTAAGCTGATTACAGCTTAAGAATATATCACTGATTAGTTTAACAACTAAAGTGGAAAATACAAAGAAACAGCCAAAATGGGAAGACAATGAAACAGGCCCCAAATGAAACAGCAAGTGAATTGTCCAGAAGAAGAACTAGATAAATAAAGACGAGCAATTTATCAGATAGAGAGTTTAGAGTAATGATTATAAGGATACTCAACAGCATGAAAAAAGACATAGAAACCATAGAAAAGGACCAGTCAGAAATAAAGAATACAATATCTAAAATAAATAATACAATGGAAAGAAAAACAGTAGGTTAGATGAAGCAGAGGATCAAATCACTGATCTGGAAGACAAGGTTGGAAAAAATACCCAGGCAGAACAGCAAAAAGGAAAGAGAATATTAAAAAATGGAGAGACCTTAAGAAATATTTTGGACAATAGGAAGCACAACAATATCTGCATCATGGGAATACCAGGAGAAGAGAGTGAACAAGGAATTGAGAATCTATTTAAAGAAATAATGATTGAAAACTTTCATAATCTGGTGAAGGAAAAAGACATACAAGCTCAGGAAGTTCAGAGAGTCCCAAACAAATTACACCTACAACGAGACACATTATAATTAAAATGACAAGGTTTAAAGACAAGGAGAGAATCCTAAAAGCTGCAAGAGAAAACCAGGTAGTTACCTACAAGGGAGCAGCAATTAGACTGGCATCTGAATTCTCTAAAGAAACATTTCAGGCCAGAAGGGAGTGGTGTGAAATATTCAAGGTGATGAAAAGCAAGGACCTACATCCAAGACTACTTTACTCAGCAAGGCTATCATTTAAAATCAAAGGAGAAATAACAAGCTTTCCAGACAAGAAAATCTAAGGGAGTTTGTTACCACTAAATCAGTACTTCAACAAATATTAGAGCTTGCTAGAAGAAGAAGAAGAGAAAGGAGAAAAAAAAAAAAAACAGAAGGAAAGAGTCTAACAATAAATTTGCACTAACTATGTATCTATCCAAAATTACCTTAAATGTAAATGCCTTAAATGCTCCAACCAAAAGACAGAGGGTAACTGAATGGATAAGAAAACAAGATTCATATATATGCTTCTTCCAAGAAAAACATCTCAGATCAAAAGGTACACTCAGACTAAAACTAAAGGGTTGGAAAAAAGATATTTCATGAAAATGGAAAGGAGAAAAAAAGCTGGGGTAGCAGTATTTATAGCTGACAAAATAGACTTTAAAACCAGGACTGTAGTAAGGGACAAAGAAGAATACTACATAATGATAAAGGGAGGCCATAATGCTAGTAAACATTAATACTCCCAATATAGGAGCACCTAAATATGTGAAGCAAATATTGATGAACATACAGGGAGATATCAACAGAAATACAGTCATAGTCAGGAATTTTAACACTCCATTGACTACATGGAGAGCTTTCATACCAAAAATCAATAAAGAGACAGTGGCCTTAAATGATACACTAGATCAAATGGATTTAATTGATATTTTTGGAGCAGTTCACAAAGTAGCGGAATATACATACTTTTCAAGTGAACATGGTACATTTTCTAGGATAGATCATATGTTAGAACACAAAACAAGTCTCAATACATTTAAGAAAATTAAAATAATATAAAACACCTTCTCTGATCACAATGCTGTAAACTATAAATCAATCACAAGAAGAAAACTGAAAAATACACAAAGACATGGAAGCTAAATAACATGTTATGAAACAATGAACAGGTCAACAGTGAGATCAAGGAAGAAATCAAAAGATACCTTGAAACAAAAGAAAATGATGACACAACAATCCACAGTCTGTGGGACTCTGGGAAAGCAATCCTCAGAGGGAGATTCCTAGCATTACAGGCCTATCTTAAAAACAAGGAAAAGCTCAAATAAACAATTTAACTTCCCACTTAAAGGAACTTGAAAAGGAAAAACAAAGAAAGACCAAAGTACATAGAGGGAAGGGAAAAATAAAGATCAGAGCAGAAATAAATGAAATAGAGTCTAAATAATGATACAAAAGATCAATGAATTTAAGAGCCGTTCTTTGAAAAGATAAATAAGACTGACATACCTTTAACTAGACTCGTCAAGAAAAAAGTGAAAGAACCTAAATAAATAAAATCTTAAATGAAAGGGGAGAAATAACAGCTGACACCAAAGAAATACAAAGGATCGTAAGAAAATATTACGAACAACTATGTGCTCACAAACTGGACAAACTGGATGAAATGGATAAATTCCTAGAAACAGCCTTCCAAAACTAAATTAGAAAGAATCAGAGCATTGTAATAGACAGATTATACCTAATAAAATTGAAGCAATAA
>PVJI01025840.1:0-13204 GCA_004026765.1 Micronycteris hirsuta
AAAGGTTGTCTTTTATTAATAATTACTACATATTGCCTCCTCCACAATCTTGTATACATTGTTTTTATCAGAGCAAAGGTAGGTCTCTGTATTGTGATATAGCCAAAGTTGGTGTATTAGTTATTTGTTTCTATGCAACAAATTAGCCAAAATCTTAGAAGCTTAAAACAATTGATGCGTTATTTCATATGGACCTGAGCATCAGGAATCTGGGAGCAGCTCATCTGGGTGGTCCTGCTTCAGTTGCAAGATTCCAGTTGAACTGTCTCTGGTACTGCAGTCTTTGAAGATTTGAGGACGACTGTAGGATGCATTTCCATGTTTACTCATACAACTGACTGATGACAGTAGACTTCAGTTCTTGGTCCCAGGGTCCCCTTCATAAAGCTGCACATGACATGATTCCCCAAGAGTGAGTAATGAGCAAGCACTTGAGTGGACCACTGTCTTTTATAATCTAACCATGGAAGTGACAGGCCATCACTGCTGTTGTTCTGTGGCACACAGACCAGCGCTGGCCCAATGTAGAAGGAAGTCTGTTTACAAGCTCACTTCAAGGGCTGTGGGCTGAAGACTTTGGTTTCTTGCCACACAGTCTTCTGTATAGAGTAGCTCATGCCGTAGTTTCCCCAGAGTGAGTGACCTGAGGGGCACAGAGAAAGTGGCCACCCAATCTTGGAAGTGACATGCCACCACTTCTATTGCCTGCTCTTTATCACATTACCATGTGGGACGGGACTGCACAAAGCTATGGATACTAAGAGTTAGGGATGATTGCAGACTGCGATGGTGATTTTCACAGCTGACACTGCCTTAAACAGTATGACAGACTCCTACAGGAAATTATTCACTCAGGACTGGCCATTAAGGACATTCTGCTTGTCACAAAGATAAGTTCTCTCTTGGATCTGCAGTCTCCTGATAATTTTCCAATAAATTCCCTTTGGATTAATTTAGCTCAAATCAGTTTCTGTTGTTACAGCTAAAGACTCCTAACAAATAAAATATATTGCAATATAAATTTAAAAAACAACTTAATATTTGTTATAAAATTGTGGAAGTCAGGTTTCTCATTGTTGTCAATAGGAGTTACAAAAACAGAATTGTGGAGAGAGTGGTGAGAACCTATGGTGCTAGCTTGGAACTGGAGATATCAGTGTGAACTCATGTTGTATATGCACCCACACAGTTCTCCAAATGCCTTCAGTCTCAGGTTACTCCCTGGTAGCAATGAGTAAACCTATGTGCCAAGGTCTTGGTTTCTAAAGCTAATGCCCCACAAATTAATCAGGGCTCCTTGGAGAAAAATTATGAGGACAAGGAAGATATGACATCAGCCTGGCACATCTCTTGAGCCAGAAAGTTAGTAAGGTCTCAAAGAATAATGGGGATACGTCAAAATGACATGGCTGTCAGTTTGAAGGGTCTTCTATCTAGATCTGAGGTAGTCTGAACAATGATATAGAGTCAGCTTTGTAACCATCATACTGCTAATTGACTCAAGTGGAAATCATTAATGGATGCTAAAAATAGTGGATAAAGGTTTGATTAAAAAATGGGATATTTACATAGTCTCAAAAAACTCCCCCTAAAATGATTATTAATTATAAAGGAAAAATAGTACCTTTGGAAATGGAAAAACCTGTCAGACACCACCTTAACCATGGGATTAAATGAAATAGGACCAATAATTGGGCAACTGGCTGTCACATGCCTCCAGATATGATGCACTGAGAATAACAGTGTCACTTCTGTGTTATTCTGCTACAAAAGCATTGCCTGAATCTAGTCAAGAGGAAATATACAAAAGCAAATTGTGGGACATTCTACAAAATAGCTAGCGTGAAAAAATTTTAAATGTCAAGATTAAGAAAGAAAAAAGCTGAGGAATAGTTTCTCCATAAAGAAAGCTCAAGAATCATTATGACTAAATGTAATGCAGTTCTCTGGGTTGGATCCTGGGCAGGGAGAAATGGCTGTATAGGATGTTATTTGGACAAATAGTGGAATTTGACTATAGATTGTTGGTTATATAATAGTACTGTGTCAGTGTAAGTTTTCTGATTTGTAAGAGAATCTTTGTTTTAGGAAGTAGACACTGAAATATTTGGGGGTAAGGTGGTAAGTCTACAATTTATTCTCAAGTGATACAGAAAAATATGTGAAAGAGAATGGACGATAAAGTCAATGGGGTCGCATGTTTACAATTAGTGGATCTGGGTAAAAAGCCTTGTATTAGTTTGCTATTGCTGCTATGACAAATTCCTACAAATTTGGAGGCTTGTTTCTGTAGGTGAGAAGTCTGGCTCAGGGTTTTACCACTGGTTTAAAATCAAGGTACCAGCAGGACTACCTTCCTTTATGGAGACTCTTGGGAAGAGCTTCCTTCCAAATGTGTTCAGGTTGGTGCCAGAATTCAGTTCCTTGTGGTTGTCAAACTAAAGTCTTAATTTCATGGACTTTTGGCCCCTCTTTCAAGCCAACAATGGTACTTTGAGTCCTCCCCAAGCTTTATCTTCAACTTCCCTTCTGCCTTGTTGCTCTGCCTCTGAGGGTTCACGTGATCACAAGAGCCCCACCTGGATGATCCAGGATAACATCTCCCTTTTCTTCCTTCTGTTTGTTTCCCAGCCCCAAATGATCTCTTTAATTTAAAAAATTATTTATTTTTAGAAAACAAAATTTACTATTGTAACCATTTTTAAGTATACAGTTCATTAGTTTTAAGTATATTCATGTTGATGTGAAATAGAGCTCCAAAACCTTTTAGTATTGCAAAACGGAGACTCTTTACCCTTTGAAGAACAACTCTCCTTTTCCGCTCTCCCAAGTCCTTGGTAGCCACCATTTTTCTTATTGTTTCTATGAGTTTGACTACTTTACATATCTCATGTAAGTGGAATCATACAGTGTTTGTGTGTGACTAAATTATTTTACTTAGAATAATGTCCTCAAGGTTCATCCGCATTGTATAGGACTTGACAGTATTTACTTCATCTTTAAAGCTGAATAACATTCCATTGTATGTATAGATCACATTTTGTTTATCCAGGTTGCTTTACTGAGTACTACTGTTATGAACATGGGTGTGCAAATACCACCTTGAGGCCCTGATTTCAATTCAGTTCAATTCATATATATGTGATTATACACACATACACACACACACACACTCCAGAAGTAGGATTGATAAATAACATGGTGGTTCTATTTTCAATATTTTGTGGAAACTTCATACTGTTTTCTATACTAGTTTGCACCATTTTACAATCTCACCAAGAGTACACAAGTATTCCAATTATTCTATATCATCAACATGATATTTTCCGATTTTCTATTACTAGCCATCATAACGGGTGTGAGGTGATATCTTATTGTGGTGTGACTTACATTTTTCTAATGATTAGTGATGTTGAACATTATTAATGCTTCTTGGTCATTTGTTTATCATCTTTGGAGACATGTCTACTCAAATCCTCTACCAATTTTTAAAAAATCTATTTTTAAGTTACAGGTGACATACAATATTATACATATTAGTATATTTACATACATATTAGTATGTTTATATATATTAGTATTAGTTTAAGGTGTACAACATAATGATTAGACATTTATATACCTTACAAAGTGATCACCCTGAAAGTTCAATACATATACAGTTATAGCACTGTTATTGGCTGTATTCCTCACACTTTGCTTTCTCTGATGTTTAGGGATGTTGAGTATCTTTTGATGGCTCTCTTGGCCATCTATATGTTCTCTGGAGAAATGTCTGTTCAGATCCTCTATTTTTAAATCAGAATTTTTTATGTTGAGTTGTATGAGTTTGTTATATATTTTGGATATTAAACCCTTGTTGCATGTGTCATTTGCAAATGTCTTCTCCCATTCAGTGGGTTGCCTTTTCATGCGCTGTTAGTGGGAATGCAGATTGGTATAGCCAATATGGAAAATTGTGGAAGTTACTCAAATAATCCCTGTGACTGACATGTTCATAGAATGTTTTGCACTGTTCTTGACAGCTTTTAAAAAGTGCTCAAACTTAGCTTTATTGTTTTTATATGAAAACCAAAACACAGTCACTGACAAAAAGTCAAACAACCCTGAAAAGCACATGGTGGAAGCATAAATGATCAAATGATCACTATAGTCTCATCTTCCTCACTGATAAGTCATTCTTTCAAGAATTTTTTAAATTAAAATATAGTTAATATATAATACTATATTAGTTTCAGTTGTACAACATGTTTATTCAGCATTTATATGCCTACCAAAGTGATTACCACGATAAGTCTAGTAACCACTCGACACCCTACTAAGTTACTTTTTATGTCATTGACTGTATTTTTATGTTGCATATTATATTTCTGTGATTTATAGATTTTATAACTGGAAATTTGTACCTTTTACTCCCCTTCATATTTCTCACTCTTCTCCCCACCTTCTTCCCCTCTGGCAACCATCAGTTTGTTCTCTATGTCTGTGAGTCTTTTCTTGTTTTATTTGTTTATTTTTTTTCAGATACCATGTATCTATGAGATTATATAGTATTTGTATTTCCCTGTTCATTTATTTAGTTTAGCATAATAGTCCATCCACATTGCCACGAATGGTAAGATTTTATTATTTTTTATGGCTGAGTAGTATTCCATGGTGTACGTATGTGTGTCTGTGTGTATCACATCTTCTTTATCCATTCATCTATCAATGGACACTTAGGTTGCTCCCATATCTTGCCTATTTTAAATAATGCTGTGATGAACATAGTAGTGCATATATTTTTTTGAATTGTATTTTTGTTTTCTTTGGATAAATACTCAGAAGTGGAATTGCTGATCATATGGTAGTTCTGTTTTTAATTATTTGAGGAATATCCATACTGTTTCCCATATTGGCTACACTGATCTGCATTCCCACCAATAGTGCATGAGGTTTTCTTTTTCTCCACATCATTGCTGGCATTTATTTATTTATTTATTTTTAAGATTTTATTTATTTATTTTTAAGATTTTATTTATTTATTTTTAGAGAGAGGAAAGGGAGGGAGAAAGAGAGGGAGAGAAACAACAATGTATGGTTGCCTCTCACATGGCCCTCACTGGGGACCTGGCCTGCAACCCAGGCATGTGCCCTGACTGGGAATCAAACCGGGACCCGTTGGTTCCCAGCCCGAGCTCAATCCACTGAGCTACACCAGCCAGGGCTGTTGTTGTTTTGTTTTTTGTTTTTTTTTTTTTTTTGATAATAGCTAATCAGACAGGTGTGAGGTGATAACTTATTGTAATTTGATTTGCATTTCTCTGATGTTTAGGGATGTTGAGCATCCTTTGATGTGTCTCTCAGCCATTTGCATTTCCTCTTTGGGAAAATGTCTGTTCAGATCCTCTATTTTTAAATCAGAAGTTTTTATGTTGAGTTGTATGAGTTCATTGTATATTTTGGATATTAAACCCTTGTTTTGCATGTGTCATTTATAAATGTCTTCTTCTATTCAATGGGTTGCCTTTTCATTTTGTTAATGATTTCCTTTTCTGCATAAAATCTTTAGTTTAATATAATCCTATTTGTTTATTTTTGATTTTGTTGCCCTTGCTTGGGGAGACATATCCAAAAAAAAAAAAATATTGCCAAGACTGATGTCAAAGAGTTTGCTACTTCTATTTTCTTCTAGGATTTTAAAGTTGTCTGGCCTTACATTTAAATCTTTAATTTATTTTGAGGTTATTTTTGTATATGGTGTAAGACAGTAGTCCAGTTTCTTATTTTAGTGTGTATTTAGTGAATATTTCGCTATTTAGTTTTCTCCATACCATTTAATGAAGAGTCTCTCTCTTCCCCATGGTATATTCTTGGCTCCTTTGGCATAGATTAACTGGCCATGTAAGAGTGGGTTTATTTGTGGACGATTAATTCTGTTGCATTGTTTTATGTGTCTACTTTTCTGCCAGTACAATACTATTTTTGTTACTATAGCTTTGTAGTATAGTTTGAAATCAGTATGTGTGACACCTCCAGCTTTGTTCTTCTTTTTCAAGATTGATTTAGCTATTTGAGATCTTTTGCGTTCCATATAAGTTTTAGGGTTATTTGTTCTAGGTCTGTGAAAAATGCCATTGGTATTTTGATAAGGATTGCATTGACTCTGAGGATTGCTTTGGGTGGTATGGATATTTAACAATTTTGATCTTTCAGTGAGCATGGCATATCTTTCCATTTATTTGTGTTGTCCTCAGTTTCTTCCTTCAGTATCTTATAGTTTTCAGTATATAGGTCTTTTACTTCCTTGATTAAATTTATTCCTATGTATTTTATTATTTTTGATGCAATTATAAATGGAATTTTTCTTGATTGCTCTTTCTAATGGTTTGTTATTAGTGAATGAAAACCACAACTGATTTTTTATATTAATTCTGTATTGTTAAACTTTAGCGAATGTCCTCATTCAGTAAAACAGTATGGAAGTTCCTCAAATAATCCCCATGACTGACATGTTCATTTTTTAATTCCAGTAGTTTTTTGGTGGAATTTTTAGGGTTTTCTATATATAATGTCATGTCATCTGCAGATACTGCGAGGGTAATTTTTTGTAGTAATCTTTTATAATTTTTTGTATCTCTGTGGTGTCAGTTGAAAGATTCCCATTTAATTCCCATCTTATTTACTTGAGCCCTCTCTCTTTTTTCTTAATGATTCTGTTGAAAGGCTTATTAATTTTATCTTAGAAAACAGCTCAAGTTTCATTGATCTTTTCTATTGTTTTTCAAAGTCTCTATTACATTTATGTTTGCTCTGATCTTTATTCTATCCTTCTTTCAAATAACTTTTGGCTTTGTTTTTTTTTTTTTTTTGAAGATTTTATTTATTTATTTTTAGACAGAAGGGAAGGGAGGGAGAAAGAGATGGAGAGAAACATCCATGTGTGGTTGCCCCTCTCGTGGCCCCCACCAGGGACCTGGCCCACAACCCAGGCATGTGCCCCGACTGGGAATCGAACTGCGACCGTTTAGTTTGCAGCCCATGCTCAATCCACTGAGCTACACCAGCCAGGGCATGGCTTTGTTTTTTCTTAATTTTTTTAGTTCCTTCATGTATAAGGTTAGATTTGTTATTTGAGATTTTTCATATTTCTTGAGGTCAGCATGTATTGCTATGAACTTCAGTCTTAGAACTGCTTTTATAATGTCTCGTAGATTTTTGGAATGTTGTGTTTCCATTTTCATATATCTCAAGATATTTATTTCTTTGATTTCTTTATTACTCCATTAATTGTTAAGTAGCATGTTGTTTAGTCTCAATGTGTTTGTGCTTTTCCAGTTTCCTTCTTCTAGTTGGTTTCTAGTTTCATACCAGTGTGATCTGAGAAGATACTTTATATTATTTTATTCTTAAATTAATTGAGAATTGTCTTGTGGCCTAACATGGTCAGTCCTGGAGAATGTACCATGTGCTTCCTGGACTTGGATATTTATTTCTTTTGTCAGGTTAGGGAAGTTTTTCTTCATTCTTCTTCTTCCAGGACTCTATCATGCAAATGTTAGTATGCATGATGTTGTCCCAGAGGTCCCTTAAACTCTCCTCATTAAAAAAAAAAATTTTATTTATTTATGTACTTATTTATTTTTTGTTTTTTCCAGTTGGATAATTTCTTCTACTTTGTCTTCCATGTCACCAACCTCTTCTTTTGCCTCATCTAATCTGCTGTTGATATTCTCTAGTATATTTTTCCCTTTAATTTATTGTATTCATCAGTTCTGATTTTTTAAAATATTTTTTATCTCTTTGTTGAAGTTCTCATTGTGTTCATTCACTCTTCTGAATTTGGTGAGCACCCTTATGACCATTAATTTGAACTCTTTATCTGGTCAATTGCTTTTCTCCATTTCATTTAGTTCTTTTCCTGGGGGTTTGTCTTGTTATCTAACTTGGAAGGTATTTTTTTATCTCCTCATTTTGCCTGAGACTCTCTTTGTTTCTGTGTATTAGGTATTAGAAGAGTGGTCTTATGTAAAAGATATCCTGTGCGGCCTAGTAGTACAGTTGCCCTGGTTACCAGGGCCAGGTTTTCCAGGGGCATCACCTGTGTGGGCTCTGTGTATGCTCTTTTTGTGGGTGGGCTGCAACTGTTCAGGAACTCTGTTGGGTGGGGCTGGCCTCCAGCTCATTTGTCTGCAAGGCCTGGTCTGGACTGCTGTAGGTGCAGCAGGGGATTGGGCTGGCTTCTGACCTGTCTGGCTACAAAGCGTGGCTGCCACTGCTACTGGTGTGCTGGTGTATAGGGCAGGTGTCCAGTGTGGATGGCTGCAAGGCCCAGTCTCAACAGTTGTGGGTACATTGGTGTGCAGATTCTGGCCCTCCAACCCAACTTTATGGATGCTTCTGGCCACCCACCAGGTGCTAGGGACATGGCACTATTTTAGAGGTCTTCCAGGGCCATCCACAAGGTTTTGGTGGACAGGGACCCACTTTCGAGAGCCACTGAGCTGCCCCTGGGTCCTGGGTCTGGGAGCAGAGTGCTCCTTTGGAAGGTGTGGGCTGGGTGGGTCCCCAGGGGAACGCTGGGTGGCTGGAATGGTTAGCAGCTTAATGGAGAGTGTCAGATGTGGGTGCCTGTCAGCTCAGGGAGGCTAGATAAAAGGAGAGCAAACAAAGTACTCAAGGAAAGAAAGGTACTCGCTATTGCCTCCATTCTGGAGAGAGCCCCCCAAAATCCCTGTGGATTAGACAATATATGAGTCAATATATCTCTTTCACATGTGACCCAGCTGCCTCTCAGACTGCTGTCTCTGTGCTGACTCAGAGTGAGTGAGTTTGTGCCCACACCCTGTAAGGGAAGATGCTTGCTTTCCTATAGCCCCTCAGTTTCTGGGATGTAATATGCTTGCTGATTCTCACAACTAGATGTTATGGGGCTCCTTTTCCTGGAACAGGTTCCACAGTCTGGGGACCCCAAGGTGTTGCGGATTTTGTCCCAGCAAAATCCGTGGGGGGAACCGCAACCGATTGAGTGAATCAATCTCACCCAGAGACACGCTTGGAGAAAGAGTTCCGGTTGCCACAGGTCTTTCGCTCCATCTTCTAAAGGCCTCAGGTGTAGCTCAGCCGGGCTTTTTATTAGAAGTTTTAGGACACATTTACATTGGATTGATTATTCATGAACTTATGCAGAATCAGGGGTTTACAGAGAGGTCATGAAGATACATGAGAAGGGGATAGCTGAGCGGTGGGTTTACTTAGTAAGGTAAACATTTGGGGTACAGAGCATTAGGTTGAAAATTCAGGTCCGGTGGCAGACAGGACCAGGGTAGTACATTAGACAGGAGACAAGTAAATTGAGGGTAAGTTAACTAGGGCTGTTAACTCTCAGGACCATAAAACGTTGAGACAGAGATCCATTAACTTAAGCTTCTTGGCTTTGGGGAAAGAGACTCAGCAAGGCAGAGAATTTCTTAAAATACATTTTTGCCAAATTCCCATTAGAGAATTCTTTTTCCACTGACATGATTCGCGTTTGCCCATATGGGAATAATTTTTCCTCATGCGGAGCTGTGCTCTGTACGCGTGAATCCCGGGACTGCGTGTTTTCATGCGTGTGGAAAGAATTCCCACACCAAGGTAAGCCAGATGCCTTACTCTTCAGGGGGTCCTCCTGGGATTGTAATATCCCTCCCATTGTGGAATGCCTCTCTGCTGCCTCCTTACCCACCTCGATGTGGCTTTTTCTTTACATTCCTAGTTGTAGAGGATCTGTTTTAGAAGTCTGCATGTTCTCAGAGATAGTTGCTTCATATTTAGTAGTAGTTTTGGTGTGTTGGTGGGGGAGGTGAGCCAAGGATTTTCCTGTTCTGCCATCTTCACCCCATCTCTCTTCTCTGACACCTTTATATACATTCAAAATTACACCAAAATAAAAGTTGCAAAGATTCTTAGGCAGCACAGGAAGCTGGAAAATGTAGTCATGGCATCATTCATGTTCTTGGTGGTATCATTATCTCCTAACAGCACTGGGTCTGCTTTTCTCTGCCAGGTCAGCACCAAATCAAGCAGGGGACCTGTGAGGTGATTGCTGTGCACAGGTGCTGTAACAAAAACCACATAGAAGAGCAATCACAAACAGTCAAGTGTTCTTGCTTCCCAGGACAGATTGCTGGTACATCTCGGGGTCGGCCTTCTTGTGTTGAAGGTAAGAACTTTCTGGTCAGTTTCTCTAATGTTGCAAAAGGACCTACTGAAGGAATTCATTTTTCCACTCTTTGGGAAGTGTAGTCCTGGGCTTTACATGCATGATTAAAGAGCACGGACTCCGCATGTAAGATGGCCCAAGTCGACATGCGTAGACCTATGTTAGTGGAAAATAGAATTTCCTGAAAGGGAATTTGGCTAACATATTTCTTAAAAATTTACTGCCTTGCTGAATCCTTCCCCCCTCCCTAGATCTAAAGACTTATGCTAATGCATGTCCAGGACCAAATGTTTATAGATAAACACAACACCGTTGCCCTTACATTTACATATCTCCCATTTGGTGTACCACCTCCGGTCCTGTCTACCACCAAACCTGAATATACAATCTATGCATAAGTTAATGAATACCAATCTGATGCTCTGTGCCCCAAATCTTCAATAAAAACCCGTGGACCTGAGGCTTGGGGCTCTCTCCCAGACAATGAGGGAGGAGTCGCGTGGTCCCGGATCTCTTTTCCTGCGTATTTTCAAGTGAGATTTATTTACATGCATTCAGTCACGGTCACCACAGATTATGCATAACTGTAATCCACGGCAGCCTACAACCACCAAGAATCTCCCAAATTTACTGTCTTTGCAATACAAAACCAAAACCAAAACCAAAATCTAGATTTATTCTAGGTCAGTGCCATCCCAAAAGTAAACTTAAGTGTAACTCCACAGATTTCATACTATGTAAGTAAGTTATTCATGATGTCTCTTATGATGTACCAATGGAGAGTTCCATTACTGACAGTCAGAAGATGTGATTACTTCTGGTACAACTGTCTCTCTAGATCTTACTCATCAAAGCATTTGCTTCCTTAGACAGTCTCTTCTTCCTACTCTCAACCTCTGGACTGAGCCTGGTTTTTCTCACCTCATGTTTAATGTTATAGACAAAATAAATATTCTCTTAATTTCTAGTTTATTATTATTTTAACAAACATTTATAAAACATCTTTGGCATAACTTCTTAGAGAATAGTTTGGGATCATGTATTATTCATATATTGTCTCCAAATCTTCTAGCAGATTGCTATGCCAATGGTTAAAAAAAAAGAGTGAATATTGATGGTTGTAGGTGGAGTCCTGGGATTGATTCCTTTTGATGTCCCTGCCTTTTTGCATCAGACACCTTGTTGGAAATAAGTATTAGTCCCCAGGAGAATAGATATATGAGTATATGCCTTGTAGCAGTTTCTCTCCAGGGGAATGAAACCTCCCTGAAAATGAATTCTTCCAATCTTGTCACACACACACACATTCTTAACTGCAGGTCTGATTGCACAATTGAAAATAATCTTTCCTACCAAACATATTTTTATGGGCTGTTAGATCACCAGTGGTGCTATATCAGCGTAATCTCAGTCACTCTAAAGCTGGAGAGTGAATGTGGAAAACTTCCCATATACATTTTCTTATCAGAAATTCTGGGGGCCAAATGTGTTGCTGAATTCATATTTTGTCAGATTTTATAAAGGTAACAGTGCATATGCCATATTTTACCTAAAAATCCCTCTGTCTTCTCCAGTTGTACTCCATAATCACAGATATTAATATTTCTACCATGAGATATGTGAATATCATGCAGAACAGGATGAGGCAGGATGAGGAACCTTATGTTAATTCAAGTCAGGTTTTGCTGAAATTTTATAGTAATTCTTTTCATTCTCAAAGCTTTTTGGATTTGGGGATTATAGGTAAAGGATTGTGTACCTGTAAAAAAAGATAAAGATCTTTAGCATTAAAAATGCATTGAAAAGAAATTTGCTAAGTCCTATACACACAACTAGGACAGTTTATTATATATTTTCTCCATCAATTGAATCCAAATCATACCCGTTCTGTATCCTTGCTCTCTCTCAGATCAGTCGACTTTTCTCTACTCCATCATTACCTTCACAGTCTTGGGGTCAGTGTTGCATCTTGCCAAGTTGACTACTCCTGGTATTCCATTTACTGTCCTGGAGCAAGAAAGACACTTTTATAAAAACATAACTGATTATATCACTGTTATTCTTGAAACCACAGTTTGGTGACTTCCAACTACAAAGCCAAAGGGGGATAGGATTGAGGGTAGGAGATGGGACGCTGGGGGTGGGTCGGATGAGGGAAAGAGGTGGTGGGAAAATGGAGACAACTGTATTCAAACAATAAAAAATGATTTAAAAACTAAAAAAAGAGAGAGCTAGCTCATCCCTTCTACTATGAGAGGACATAGTGAGAAGTCTACAATTTGGCAGATGGCCCCCACCCAACCCAACCATGCTGGTACCCTGATCTCAGATTTCCAGCCTCCACACTGTAGGAAATAAATTTTTGGATTTGGGGATTATAGGTAAAGGATTGTGTACCTGTAAAAAAAGATAAAGATCTTTAGCATTAAAAATGCTTTGAAAAGAAATTTGCTAAGTTCCTATACCTACAACTTAGACAGTTTATTATATATTTTCCAGCCAAGATGGAGGTGTAGGTAGACAACACTGTGCCTCCTTGCACAACCAAAAGAAGGACAACCACAAATTTAAAAACAAAAAACAACCAGAACTGACAGAAAATTGAACTGTATGGAAGTCTGACAACCAAGGAGGTAAAGAAGAAACATTCATTCAGACTGGTAGGAGGGGCGGAGATGAGCAGCTGGGTGGAGAGGACTCGGAGCAAGGCAGTGGCTGGCGGGCTGGGCGAGGTGCCAGCTTATAGACTGGGAGGTCCCACATTTGCATGCAGATAAACCGGAAGGAATAAATAGGGAGCAAGACAGACCATACGACCCAGGGTTCTGCAATGGGGAAATAAAGCCTTAAAGCCTCTGACTGAAAACTTCTGTGGGGGTTGAGGTGGCAGTGGGAGAAATTCCCAGCCTCATGGGAGAGTTCATTAGAGAGACCCACAGGGTCCTAGAATGTACACAACACCCCCCCGCCCCCAGGAATCAGCACCAGAAGGGCCCAATTTGATTGTGGGTAGTGGGAGAA
>PVJI01025841.1:0-19857 GCA_004026765.1 Micronycteris hirsuta
CATGGTTTCTCCTTCTCTGTATCCAACTTACATTTGTACAAAATGAAGCAGTTACAATAGTAGCAAAGGACATGTGGAAGAGGTGAAAAATGTTACAGAACAACAGAGAGCCTAAGTAGGTTAGAAGGAGAGGGTGTGAGAATATGGAAGGTTGAGGAAGGCTTTCCTGTCTGCCTTTCTGTCAAGAGAACTGATGGGAAGGATGGGAAGGGCCTCCCCCTCTTTCTTGCTCTGTCCCTTATTGTTCTTATGCTCCCCGCAACCAGCATCACACAGTCCAATAGTAATGCCACAGCACTGCAGGAACATACTCCATTGATGCTTTGGAGAAATGGATTTAGTGCAGTGCTGAGGATGCAGATCCCATTGCTATAGACTAAGGAGCAAATGGGCGAAGATTTAAAAACAATGAGGATAGTGTAGCCCCAGATTTTCTCTTTCTTACACATTTATAAATGTTTTAAAATGTTAAGGTTATGAATAAATAGCACTATACACCACATCTGCTGATAATATATGACACATATATCTATACACATGTACTTTTTTCTAATTAATAACTTTATGTTATTGCACAGAGTAATATTAACATTGAATAAGACTATTTTAACTTTCAAAGAACATTCTTTGTGTATGTAATTATATTAAAATATTATTCGTATATTTTGAAGTATTATCAAAGCATGGCATTAAAAATACATATATACCATGGTTTGGAAAAAGTAGGTTTACAGCTGTGAGCGTGCAAAACAGAGTTTGTTTTTATATTATTCTTTATTGACTACTGTATTCTATTCCATACAAACCACCATAAACCCACGTTGCCCCACCCTGCATTTCGGAGTCGGCACTGGGCCACCGTGTTGCAGCAAGGCAGCAACGATGGCACTGGAGTGGTGCATGGTTTGCTACAGAAGAGAAAGCGGCTAATAGACCCAAAAGTTCCAAAATCAGACACCCAGGGGCATAATTTTTTATTCATTCTCTTTTTTTATATTTGTACAGAATTATATTTGATCTTTCCAATACTGTAATAGAGCCTTTTGGGCCTTGAACTTTACTTTGATAAAGAGAAAAATTAAATTAAAAAGGCAAAAAATACAGCAAAACACACACACACACACAAATATCGTACTGCATGATTAAAATCATTTACAAGGAAAAGGCAGTGTAGTTGTAGTCTGTCTTCTCTGTGAATTGTTCGACAGCAGGTGTAGTGCCTGTAGGGTGACAGTTGTCTTGTTATTGTCACGTGACTGTGGGCAGTCCAAAGTGTCAGCGGTACACTAACGGTTGGCCTGCACTGGTGAAATCATGTTGAAGAAAATGGACAAAGCCTTTGGGTGTTTGAGTGCCGGTAGGCATCCATTCATGAAGTTGAGCTGCTTTAGAAGCCAAATCCAGAATCTCTGGGTTAGGACATGTTGCGGGGCCGCTCCGCGGATGCTGTGCGGATTCCGCGCTCTCTTCCCCTTGCAGAGTGCGGTGGTGTGCAGCGGTCACCGGGCGGGCGGTGCCACGAAGGGCAGACCTACAGGGCCGCAGCAGGTGCAGAGCGGGCAGCAGCATGAACTTAAGCAGCACGGCCATATCTTCTCTTGGAAAGCAGTTTTTAAGACAAAACACTGGAGATGGTCAGACTTCCTGAAGAGAGGGACAGAAAGCCTCTATGTTCTGTTACTCGGAGACGACTAGAGAGGGTCTTGACTCTGGGAAAGAAATCAGTACATGTTGCAGAGAGGACTGCTGGGTTTGTTTTGCCATTTCAAAATTTACTTTAAAAAAAAGAAACATGGTTTTCATATTAAGTTTTATTTTCTTTCTGGTAATTGGGACTTGAAAGTAGGGTGTTGCTAGAAACATTATCAAAATTTGGCTCTTGGTATACATACATCTGTATGCACAGTCATGTATACCTATGTACCCCAAATTAATGAAAGGGCCTCTGTTTATGTACATGTGTGATGGCCTTTACATTTTGATCCATAAAATGTAGAAAAATGTTCTTCATCTATCTCAAAACTCTAAGTGCTTATGTATTATTTCTGTATATTATATTCAGAAAAATGTTTTGCTCCCCTGATTAGAGAGAGCACTTTGGTTACGTATAAGTTATAAATAATTGTTAATTTTGTGACGTAATATGTACTTCATGATGAAACTTCTTATCCTAGGCATTCACAGGCAGGTGAAAACCCAGTTTGGGTCAGTGGCATAAACTAGCTTCTAAAATTTTTATTTTTATTTGTAACAAGTCATGTACTTAAGGCACAATTAATAAAAATGGATTTTCATACTTTTTGTTTAAAGGATAACTAGAGATTTCTGCTGTTGCATTTAATTTTTGGAAAGGGTAGCCAGGTTTTACTTTGAAACTTCCTGGAAGAGCTTCAGGGACCCTTGGCCTTATAAAATCTATCTTTTACCATGAAAAGATTATTATTCTTATTTCATAGTGAGAATAATAATTTACATACTTGACATAATCAATATCTTTTTCTTGCTATAATGGGGATTTTTATGTCATGCATTTGCATTAATTGTATTTCTTGAAAAAGCAATATATGTAACTATCTACAAACTATTATAAATGTCTATAAATTCTGTAGTAGGCATACTGTCATCGTTGTTGGGATCTTAATCGACAGACTATTTTGTGAATGTATACGTTGTTAAAATTTTTAAAAGATGTTTTGTTTGAATAAGTGTCTTTATTTGAGTGATAGCTTTGAAGGTGCATAACTTTATATTTGTATAAAACTCTACTGTTTACAAAGCAAAATATGTATATATAGACACACAAGCATATATATGTGTGTGTTGTGCATATATTTCAACCTCAGAGGGCATTCAAAGTCTGTGGCAAGTAAGGGAATTATCTTTCTTTTTGCTTAAAGAAGTTCTCAAAATGCTGGTCATCACAGTTCTTAGATCCCCTGATAGGGTCCTCTGACAGAGATGATTGTTTTCATAATACAGAGCCTCAGCATTTGCCATGGGTTTGCTGTTAATGAGTAACAGGGGACTTTTCTCAAAGACAATGTAGCTTTTCTAAACCATCTTCTTAAATCTGTGATTCCCTCAGTCATGGGCAGGGCAGGAATTTCCTTTCCACAATTCAGAATGAGTAAGACAGCTGTCAAACCGGCTTTACCTGCCTGTGTTCTCAGGTGTAGGGCGTCCTCCTTACCTCATTGCTCCACCCTCTGTAAAAAGTCACCTGAAAAAGCAAGAGTGTGGCTAAGGCCATATTCAGTACCACTAGAGATTTTGCTACAAGCCCAGGAAGAGATTATTATAAACAATGTCCTTGACGTAAACTGGTGACTTAGAAATGCTGACTTCAAATCAAGCTTCAGCTTGCCACATGAAGTACTATCCCACGGAATGTAGTGTGTGCCCTTGGAGAAGTAACTTTGGAGTGATTCAGGAACATTAGTAGTAGGCAAATTCAGGCATAGAATAAAAGGGTTCTTTCTTTCTTCTAACTAGTGCTTTCTAGAAGTGGAAGGGCATACTATACAAGTCTTTGGAAGAAGGAACTGATGAATCCTCTGTGAGGATGACTGTGGGAGTGAAAGTTTGAATGAAAAGACTTCTATGAGAATTGGCTTGGGGAGAGGGGTGGGGAATCCAGGTGAAGAGGGAGAGAGGGAGAAAAAGTGGGAACACCTGGAACAGCAAAAACAAAATTATAAATAAATAAATAAATAAATAAATACATAATATAAATACATAATATAAATAAATAATATAAATAAATAATATAAATAAATAAATAAATGATGTCTAAGTTCCTATCCAGTTTGGAGTCAATAAGAACATATGCTGTCCAACACTTCTAAAGTTTTATTCTCTTTGAGAAGTTAATATGCTTTTAAAAAATTATTCTCTGGTCCATTTAAGTTTGGGAAACAATGCAAGTCATATTTCTTTTTCAGACACATGGTGCACATTAGTATATTAAATCTTTGACTAGGCCTTTGTTTTAACAAAATGCTTTCTAAATGTTTCTAGTCACAAAACTGGCTTTTGTCTTTGGTTGGTTTTCAAGGCTTTGGAAGGAAGCTTTTGTTTGGTTTTGCTTGGTTTTCTGCAAAATTCTGGTTAACCTGGTAAGGACACCAAACATAATATAAATGATTTAGGACGATATATTGCTCTAATAATATATATTTTCTAAGCAATATGCTAAATACCAGTAGTCAGAAAACATAAGACAACATCTTAAAATGTGTTTTTTATTGAATTTATTGGGGTGATATTGGTTAATAAATTTATATGTTTCAGGCATACAAGTCTATAATACGTCATCTGTATATTATGTGTTCAACACCTCAAGTTTAAAATTTTATTTAAAGTTTTTTTTAAAGATTTTATTTATTTTTCTTTTTAGAGAGGGGAAGGGAGGGAGAGAGAGGGAGAGAAACATCATTGTGTGGTTGCCTCTCGAGCACCCCCTACTGGGGACTTGACCCACAACTTAGTTACGTGCCCTGACTGGGAATTGAACTGGTGAACCCTTGGTTCCCAGGCAAGCACTCAATCCACTGAACTACACCAGGCAGGGCTACTGTTCATAGTTTTTTATCTTATTTTTCTTGAATAAGTCCCTTTAACATTTCCTATAATAAGGATGATGGAGAAATCTTTTAACTTGACCTTATCTGGAAAGCACTTTATCTGCCCTTCCATTCTAAATAATAGCTTTGCTGGATAGAATAATCTTGGATGTAGGTCCTTGCCTTTCATGACTTTGAATACTTCTTTTCAGCCCCTTCTCACCTGTAAGGTTTCTTTTGAGAAATCAGCTGATAATCTTATGGAACTTCTTTGTAGGTAACTGTCTCCTTTTCTCTTGTTGCTTTTAAGATTCTGTCCTTATCTTTAATATTGGGCAACTCAATGATGATGTGTCTTGGTGTGTTTCTTCTCGGATCCAACTTCTTAAGGACTCTCTGAGTGTCCTGGATTTGCATATCTTTTTCCTTCACCAGATTGGGGAAATTTTCCTTCATTATTTTTTTCAAATAGGTTTTCAATTTCTTGCTCTTCTTCTTCTTCTGGCACCCCTATCATTTGGATATTGGGACATTTAAAGTTGTCCCAGAGGTTCCTCAGCCTCTCTTCAGTTTTTTGAATTCTTTTTTCTTCATTCTGTTCCAGTTGGATGCTTATTTATTCCTTTTGTTCCAAATTGTTGATTTGAGTCCTAGTTTCCTTCTTATCACTGTTGGTTCCCTGTATATTTTCCTTTATTTCACTTTGTATAGATTTCATTTCTTCCTTCATTTTGTGACTGAATGCAATCATTTCTGTGAGAACCCTGATTACAGTGTTTTGAACTCTGCATCTGGTAGGTTGTATATGTCCTTGACCCTTAGTTCTTTCCTGGTGTTTTTTTTTTTTTTTAATTATTATTTTATTGTTGTTCAATTACAGTTGTTTGCATTTACCCTCCCCCCCCATCCCAGGCAAACCCACCTCCCTCCCTTGCTTCCACCCTCCCCCTTGGTTTTGTCCATGTGTCCTTTATAGCAGTTCCTGAATACCCTTGTCCCCCTTCTCCCTTTCCCCTTCCCCTCTGGTTACTGCCAGAATGTTCTAAACTTCAATGTCTCTAGTTATACTTTGTTTCTCTGGTTCATTTGGGCCATATTTCTTTGTCTCAGCACACCTGTTACATCGTAAGGGACAGAGCCTTAGGTATTTTCCAGGGTGGGGCAACCATCTTTGCTTCATTGTGGCACTGTCTGTGAGGGAGGGGAGAGGTAAGAGAGGGAACAACGTGCTTGCGCTCTCAGTCATAGCCTCACTTTCCAACGAACTCTCGTGTGAGACTGGGAGTTTTTCCCATCATGGGAAATATAAATACCCTGACGGTATTTATAGCCAGAGGTTTTCAGGCTTTAGTTTCCTGTGCTGGAACCCTGGGCTTGTGTGGTCCGTCTCATTCTCCTCTGCACTTGAATGTGGGACCACCCGGTCCTCCAGCCAACGCCTCACTGGCCTGGTCTGCCTCCTTGACTTGAGTCCTCTCCACCTTGGCTTCCCATCTCTGCCCCTCTGACTGGTCTGGATGAATGTTTCTTCTTTAACTCCTTGGTTGTCAGACTTTCATGCAGTTTGATTTTCTGGCGGTTCTGGTTGTTTTTTGTTTTTAAATTGGTTGTTATCCTTCTTTTGGTGGTGTGAGGAAGCAAAGCATTTCTACCTATGCCTCCCTGTTGGCCAGAAGTCCTCTTTGACTCTGTTTCCATTTCTTTCTGTCAATATTTAATCTATTGTATAATCACAAAATTCTGGAAACAACCTAAATGCCTATCAGTGGTGGATCAAATTCTGGGATGGTTATTTTATAGAACATTATGCATCTATTAAAAGGAATGAGTTGGTTCAATATGGATTAAGCTGAGAAATAGTCAGGATTTTATTAAATTAGAAATTGTAGTCTGTTCTCTGTCTCTATGAGTCTATTTCTATTTCGTTAGGTTATTTTGCTTATTAGATTCCACATAAAAGTGAAATCATATGATACTTGTCTATCTCTGACTGGCTTATTTCACTAACAGAAAATGTGTGGGTTTTTTTTAGTCCAGTTATTATGGCTTCCTTCTAGAATGATGTCCCATATATCATTTATCTTCTAAACTATGATACACCATTCAAAATCCTTTACTGCAAAGCTCCTATCTTTCTGAGCTGGTGTGCAGCTCAGAGAAATGCTTTGCTCAAAGGGAGGGCAATGTTACTGGTCCAGAATTATTGCCCCTGGAAGAAGGAAGGGTTATTATTTCAAGGTAGATACACACACTGTTATTGCAAATGCTACCCATGGATGATGGTAGTGGACATTTCAGTCATAAAGCAGAAATAATGTTGAACTTCATTTTATGAAGGTTATCTGCTTTCTTAAAAACAACTTTCTAAATACTGTGCGGTATCTTGAACTGGATCCTGGAACATATAAAAGACATTAGTGAAAAAAATCAAAGTTAAAGTTTGTATTTTAGTTAATAGTATTGGAACAATGCTCCTTTCTTAGTTTTGATAAGTAACATGTTAACATAAAGGAAAGCTAGTCAAAAAGTATACGTGAACTCAAATATCAATGCAAATTTTCCCTTAATTAAAGTTATTCTGAAATAAAAAATAATTTTTAAAAATAAATCTAATATGAAGAAAAAGTATTACTTTCTTTTTAGTGATCTTGGGAATCTTGGTTTCTGCTCTTCAATAAATTAATATGTAAAAATAAAATATATTTAAAAAATCTAAAAACAAACTAACCAAAAAGACCCAATGAAATGCATTCTTAAGCCTTCACAGGTGGAAGGAGGGAGGAGATTTCATCCTTGGCACCAGAGGCCCTGATTAGAGAGAGCCCTCCCTTTATTTAGGAATATACCTTGCTAAGTCTCATAAGACAGAGCCTGAGAGCATGGTCAACCCCCTTGCTCAAATAAAAAGGAAGTTAGGGAACATTATTAATGCATGGCATTAAATTAGTTTCTGGTTTTTAGAGAAAGGGGAAAATGAAGAGAGATAATAAACAGAGAAGGGAAGAAAAGATGGCAAGATCTAGTGATATGGTTGGGCCAGCAGAATTACTTAGGATGAAACCACCAGAGAAAAATGCACAGCAGTGAATGGCCAAAGCTTTTTAAAACCAAGAATATTAAATGTCTCAAATAGTTTGTATTGTTACTCTATAAACCTCTCATTTGACTCTTTAACCTTCAAGTTAATAGTTTGTGTTTAGTATTTGGAGTTCATGTTTGTGTACGAGAGTAATGAGTTGGGATTTTTGGGTGGGAAGTAGGAAGAAGACTAATCCTCTGTGTAGCAGAAATAGTATAGAACAGAGCCAACGTGAGTAGGACAATTAAATAACTTTTAATGTTCATAAACTGAGAAGAAAGAACTCCAAAGCCAAGGGTGACTGTGACTGGTTGGATTTTATGAGTAATCTTGGTATTACACAATCCACTGACAAGGAGATAAAGCCAATCTTATCAAACATTTCAGAACAAGAAATTCCAGTCATTGAGACTTCTTTGTGATCAAAATAAAATATACTATGCTAAATTAATAGGGGTTTGCCAGCTAAGCTTAGTAATCTTTTCATATAAAAAAATTGAATTTAAAAATGATTGAGATCAAGGCATTTTTTACATATTATTTACAGATATGACCAATAAACACAATTTTGATTTATGTAGTGCTTATGAATTAGCTATCAAAATGGACACATAACATTTTTACCATAGGAGTCTCAATTCTGGCTTCCCTTGAAAAGTCAGAAGGTGTGGCAATTTGAGTCCATAATTCCAGATGTTGCAATAATAGGCCGAGACTGCACAGAAGATTCCCCCTCAGGCCCAGGCAGGTGCTTTCCAATTGTCAACCATCGCCACCACTCCCTGAAGCCTTGCATGGAGGCCCACTTTACTCATTTCCCTGCCTGGCCATATGGCATTGGAATTGGCAACCACAGCACTACCATCTATCATAATTCCTAAAGAAGCAAATGAACTTTAATGTTAGCATTTTGCACATAACACCATACTTAGAAAATATACAACATTATTTAGAAACCATATTATAGAAAAATAAGAACTTTGGCTTCAGAGGCAGGCAGATTTGTTTTCTAGATTTACTGAGATATAATTAACTTATAACATGCAAGGTTAAGGTGTACAATGTGGTGATTTGATACATTTATATATTACAAAATGATCACCACCCTAGCATTAGCTAACATCTCCATCACATCACGGAAATTACCATTCTGATATGTCTTTTCAAATTAGTGTTTTTGATTTGTTTGAATAGATATCCAAAAGTGAGATTGCTGAGTCATATGGTCAACCTATTTTTAGTTTTTTGAGGAATCTTCATACTGTTTTGCATAGTGGCTGCTGTGATTTTCAGTCCCACCAAGAGTGCATAAGGGATCCTTCTCTCACATCCTCACTAACCTTTAATCTCCATTCTGAGGACTTTTCATCTAGTTTTTTTCCTATACATTTATCTATCTGTCTACCCATCTATCTGTCTGTCTATCTATCTATCTGTCTATCTATCTATCTATCTATCTATCTATCTATCTATCATTTATCTATCTGTCACCATCATCTATCACTTGTCTATCTTTATGTCTAATTATGAATATAGTGAATACATAGGTTCACATTTTATGATTTTACTTACAGTTAACTTGCATGAGCCTTAGTTTCCTTATCTATAAATGGGTACAATAAGCCCAACTTTGCATGAATTTTATATGAATTAAATATGATTCTGTATGTGAAGTTATTAATATGCAGAAGTAGTAGGTTCTCAGTAGGTAATATATTAAGTCAGTTTCCATTACTCTCTGGTCCAGTGACACAAATGCCTAAAGTTTGGTCAGTGGGTTTATTAAACAAAAAACAAAAACCTAATACGAAGGGCTAAGGTTTCCATATAAATAAATGGTGTTTTTCTGTAAGTTTTTGGTAGTTTTTAAAACTAAGGTTTAAATTTCTTTGATAGGTAAAATTCCAGGTGATTTAGGTGGCTATTACATTGAAATCTAGTTCAGAAATGTATTTCGTGATAGAATTATATGTTTTAAATCTGGTCCAGGTCTAAGATCTGCAGTGTAGAGTGTGTTGAGATAGAATGAAGTTAGTTGGGAGAGCGGACGCTGCGAAGAATTGGAGAAGTTGATGCTGACTTAGTCTTTTCTACTTGAGCCAACAGTCACACATTGCTTTAGTTTAGCCTGTATTCTCATATAGCAGGAGAAAACAGTTAACCGATGGATGTTTGTGTTTCTATTGCTATCCCTTTAACTTTCACTGGTTTATAGAAAAATGAGCACATTAGATGTACATATGTAATGACGAAAGGGGAATTTTTACAGCTGTTTTTTTTTTTTTTGGAAGGCAGCTATGCTCACCACTATACCACAAACACCAACACACAGTGTTTTTTCTTAAAGTGGTAGGATACCAAAGGAGATATTCCAAATGGAAATTACATAAGTAAATAATTTAGTCAATGAATACTCCTCGATGCATTCTATGGATAGGCACTTGGTAACATGCTTGAGACAATCTAACATTGCATGAGCCACGTTGTCTGCCCTCAAAGAGATGATATTCTAGGAAAAGGAGACACAAATAATTGTAGTACAGGAAATATAGAATCCAGACCATACACAAGATGCAAGAAATAGAAGAGAGGAGCTCTACCCATAGGGATTAGGAAAATTACAGAAAAGACAGCACTTCAGTCAAGTATGTTTTTCTGATTCTTATTATGAGAACAGTGTGTTTATTAGATAAAATTTGGGAAATGCATATAAATATTTTCTAAAGTAACTAACCAGAATTATCTTTTAATGCAGAGATAACTATTGTTGACTTTTTATAACTTGTATTTTTCCTATGTATATATATATATATATACATGTTTATCCAAATTTATGAACATATGAAATAGTTTTAAATGTTCCTAATTTATTTAAAATTATAGTCTGAACATTTTTCTTTGTCATTAAATTCCTATAAAATTTTATTTGTTAATCTCTAGTAATAGGAAATAGTTATATTCTCTATTTCCAAATGCATACACCCCCCCAATCTAGTTGTGAGAAAGCATCAGAGAGACCAAATTAAGGAACATTCTACAACACAACTGGCTAATATTTTTCAAAACGTCAAGTTCATGAAAAACAAAGAAATCCTGTAGTACTGACCTAAATTGGAGGAGACTAAGGAGTCATGACAACTAACTGCGATGTAGGACTCCGAATTAGAGCCTAGACCAGAAAAAGGGCATTAGCAGGACAATGCTTGGTGAAGTTCAAGCATTCTCTATAGATTTGTTAGTAGCATCATATAAATGTTAACTTCCTCATTTAGATAATGACATTACAGTTATATCAAATGTTAACACTGGAGAAGATGAGTGAGGAGTATATATATATAGTAACTACCCTGGCTAGTGTGGCTCAGTGGGTTCAGTGTTACAGGTCTGTGAACCGAAGGGTCCCTGGTTCATTTCCCCGTCTAGGGCACATGCCAGGGTTTTGGGCCAGGTCTCCTGTGGGGTGCATGGGAGAGGCAACCACACATTGATGTATCTCTCCCTTTCTTTCTCCCTTCCTCCCTCTCCCTAAAATTAAATAAATAATCTTTAAAAAAGAGAGAAACTCCATGCAATTTTCTCGCAGCTTTTTAAAATAAGTCTAATATTATTTCAAAGCAAAAAGTCAAAGGAAAAAACACAAAAAACTGGATAAAGCATGAAAATTAAAAAAATATATGATTTTATGGCACCATAATGATTCATCATATTAATATATATCTTAATACAATCAGTTTTCATTATTGCTATTTATTTTGTCTTTTTGTTTTGATACTATCAATAATAATGTCTTTACTGAAATGAAAGCTATTCCAGTAATGAATGTGTGATGGAGAAGAAAAGATACATTCATACCTGGAGAAGAAATGATCTGAGGAAAGGGGTGAAGAACTGGCAACACAGGCGTGACTAAAGTACTGTATGACGTCAAGTTTCACAGAAGAGCAGAGTCAGCGATGAGACGGGGGGTGATGGTCAGTGGGCCGCAAGGTCAATGGCTCTGTACTTCGGCTACTAGTGGATGGACTGGAGGTTTGCCGCGAGATAGTATTTCTTTTTTCCACCTGACTCCCTCTATTACCTAACATAATATGTGTGATTTTTTCAAAAGGATGCTTGGGCATTTAGGAATATAAAGATGTTATGAGAATAGTAAAATTTAAGGGACTTAGACTCTGAAAACAAGACCATTTACTAAGTCTATGCCAAAAAAATCAGTTACTCATGTCAATTTAGAATGGTGAGTATTTGAAAATCTGACCTTTAACAAGCTGAGACCCAGCTGACAGCATCAGCCAGAAATAGACCCGCAGTCATTTGCCTTTGACAACCTGTCCTGAAAATGTTCATTTTTTACAAAAATTGAATATGGATAGATGAAATAGTAATAGGGAAGTGCCCTTTACATAGATGAGGTACAGTTAATAATTACTTATCTTTAACCAACACCTTACATATTATAAATCATAAATTTGAAATGTTACCTAAAGTTTAAGTGAGACATGAGCTCAGTGATAGCTATTTTGAAGCCTGTTACTCCAAAAGCTTAACTTTAGTTAAAATTCCATGAAGCTGGTTTCAAGTCATAGAAGAAAATTATATCTTTATATAAATATTATATAAATAGATACTTCTTTTATTGAATTATTCTTGATTGAATTTATTAATATTACAATTGGGTTTCCTGTTCATTAACTTCTGAAAAATAATACAGGAAATTCCTTTAGTCTATGGGTATTCAGTATAGAGTTAACACTTCAACTATAGGAGATATGGAATATTTAAATATAATTAGTAGTTCCATGGTACACACATTTAACCAAGCTGTTCTCTATCTATGTACAGGGTGTTTGACAATATGATTATAACAGAAATCAAGTGAACACTTCATGTATCTTTCCCTTAAGTTTCCTGTCCTTTTCTTCAGAGAGATAAATTTTAATGTATGGTTATCTGTATAGAAACAGATTAGATAAGTGCCTACTTATGTGGTTTTAAAGACCTTTGGGAAAAACTGCTGCCATTCCAAATGTGTAGTAGTGATTTCCACATGCATGTAAACACGCAGTCCTGAGAATTTACACATTTTGAACACAGCTCCGTGTGATTCCCGTGTGAGCAAGTGTGGATCATGTCTGTGGAATGGGAACTCTCTAATGGGAATTTGGCAAAGATGTATCTTAAGAAATTCTAGCTTGCTGTGCCCTACATATTACATTAATCTGGTCCTGCCTGCCACCGGACCTGAATTTACATCCTAATGCCCTGCTAATGAGTAATCTTACCCCTGTTCTGCTTAATCCCATGAATACTCAATCCAATGTAAATGTGTGCTAATGCCCCTAGTAAAAACCCTGGCTGGGCAAGTGACGGGGCTTTTTCCTGAGATGGGAGGAATCAGCCACGTGGCCCCGGTCTCTCTTTCCCCGCGTGTCTTGGTATGAGATTCATATACGCATCGGGTCACGGTCACCCACGGGTATCGGCAGGTACGATTTATCCCCACGACACAAATGTTCCAATTATTGATAAAGGATGACCTTTACAGGCCTATTGGCATGCAGTTAACTGTGGTGTAAGAACTGTCCCAGACGTCAGTGCTAAAGCCCACTAGCCGAAGATCACCACAGTGTGTATTCTCCCTGAATGCAATGCATAGGGATGAAAACAACTCGGTTGACTTCCAGGGATGGGTGCTCCTGGTGGTCTTTGGCTAGTGGGCATTGATTTCTGCTAGTAATTTATCAGAGATTAGTTTTCTCAAATGAAGTCAAAGGGTCTGGAGGTTTGGGCTAGAAATAAATAATAAAGGTTTATTCAAGGGTTTTGGAGTTTGCAGACTGGCAACACAGCTAGGCAAACTCCCAGAAGTGTTCCAAAGAAGAAAGAAAAGTTAAACATTCTCATTGTAAAAAGTATATTCTTAAGAATTATCAGTCACTCAACAACAACAATAAAGTCCAATTAAAAAATAGACAGAGGATCTGAATAGCTATTTCTCCAAAAAGGACCTATGGATGGCCAGTAGGTATAGGATATATAATGCCACTAATCATCAGAGAAATGCAAATTAAAATCACAATGAGATATCACCTCACACATGTTAAAATGGCTATCATCAATAAATCAACAATGAGGGCTGGTGAGGATGTAGAAAAAAGGGAGCCCTCGTGCACTGTTGGTGGGAATGCAGACTGGTGCCGCCACTGTGGAAAACACTATCGAGGGTCCAAATGGAACTGCCTTACAACCCAGTGATTCCATTTATGTATGTGTGTGGGGGGGGGTGTATACATATATACCCAAAACACTAATTTTAAAGAATATATGCAACCCCATGTTCACTGCAACATTATTTACAATAGCCAAGATATATGGAAGCAACCCAAGTACCCATCAACAGATGAGTGTATAAAAAACTAATTGTACATATATATGGTTGACTATTACTTGGCTATAAAAATGAGTGAGTCTTACCATCCGAGATAGTTTGGCTGGACCTAAAGGGCATTATGCTAAGCAAGAAACTGGAAACTTGACCTATAGAGTGATAAGGAGATATTGTGCTAAATTGAGTGACAGTAATATTTGAGAAGTGTTTAGAATGACATCATCATTCCCCAGACATCCCAGTGCAATAAAGAGAGATAATCTGATCGGTACAACATCATGGAATATCCGGGGAAACGAAGGTCACAGTACGTCTGCAAATGACACAGCTAAATGGAAGACACACTAGTCTCAGAGTCAGTAAGAAGAGATTTTCTTCCAGCTTGTCACATTAACTACTAGTGTGAGTTTGGGCTAGCAACTTTTCCCCTTTTCCTCAATGTCTTTATTGGTAACACAGAAAGGGTCAAGGACTTGACTAATTGACTTTACTTATCATCAACAAGGTTCTTTGCCTCAAAATATCATATACTGGTAGCAGTGCACTTTAAATAGCCAGCCCATGGTAAAACAAAAAATAAGAACAATCTACTAATATTCTTGCTTTTCGAATCTGAAGCAGAGACAGAATTGAGTGAGGATTTCCTTCCACTGCTACTCAAAAAACGAGTACATTTATCACTATCCCTTGGCAGTCTTTTAAAAATTTTTTTTAAAACCTAACTCGAGGATATATTTTTTTTATTGATTTTAGACAGAGAGGAAGGGGGGAGAGAGAAAGTAGAGACAGACAGACAGACAGACATAGATATGAGAGAGAACAGCCATTGGTTGCCTCCCCTGTGTGCCCTGACTGGGGATCGAACCTACAACCTAGGTATGTGCCCTGAATGAGAATCAAATACAAACTTTTGGTGTACAAGATGGTTCTCCAACCAACTGAGACACCTGGCCATGTCTCTCCTGGAAGCTTTTCAGCAATCTGGAATCTCAAGTCCATCCCAGACCTACTGAATCGAATCTGCATTCTCTGAAGATCCCCAGGTAATTTATGTGCAGACTAATGTTGGAAAAAACACTGCCCTAAATCATAGCTGGTATGTAAAATTCACAAGTCTCACCTCATCATCATTCTTGATGTCCATGCCTGCTGTGTTCTGGGTAGCCGTGCCATGTGGTAGTAGAAAGAGAACAAGACTTGCCGATGCTGCTGAGAATGGTTCTTCCCCATTTCTGATCCTTCCTTCCAGATTCAGATGGGATTCTTCAGGCTTCTCTTCCCCTTCACTTATGCCTCTCCAGGAGTGGCAAAATCTCGTCTGGCTAATTTTGAAGGAAAACCTAGGAATGATTAGTGTATTTTCTGCCTTTTTACTTTTGGGAACTAACTGCCCACAGAAAGCATGCATTCTGCACTGTCCTCTGGGGAGCCCACCAATCCCTCCTGGAGTTTGGTGCTGGTCCTGTTTCTCTGTGCTTACAACTGGCTGCGTGAGCATGCCCGAGTCTGGGCTGAAGTAAGAGGTCCATCCGGTGCTTTAAGTATGCTATATTATCTAACTTAGCCTTTATTTGTAATTGAGGTGATTACTGTCTGTCTCGCTTTACATTTTCTTCAGAAATGGATGTGGGGAAGGTGACAGCATTTTTTAGACACCCTCAGCAATCCCAGCAGTAATCAACAGACCTGAATCTTCAGGTCTCACTAATGAAAACTCTTTATTTGCTGAAACCTAATTTTCTCCTCTGGAAAGTGGGATGGCCGGATAAAAGCAGTAATTCCCAGACCCGAGTAAGCTTTAGAATTACCCACAGAGTTGAGAAGATAGTTTCTGAATCCAAATCGGTAGCAATGGGATCCCCAAATCTGCCTATGTAAAAGTGATTCAGGCGATGCAAATCTGGACATCAATTTGTTGACTCTCTTTGTCCTTGCTGCTCAAAATACGATCTGTCTCCCAGCAGCAGAGGTGCTACTTGGGGGCATGCTTGAAACGGAGAATTCTCGACCCTGCTCCAGAAGCGCTGAAACAGGACCTGCATTTTAACAAGGTTACCAGGTGTTTGATGGTGCGCGTTAAGGACTGATAAGCCCTGCCCTGGGTTGCATTATCTCAACAGTCCTCTCCACACTGGAACTGTTGTGATTCTATTTCTTTTTCATTGCTTTATCTCTGGTTCCTGGCATATAGCAATGTGCTAAATAAATATTTATTGAACAAATTAATCCATTTGCTGTTCTGTTCAGTGGAATGTGACAACAGCTTGAACACTTCGTCATGATCCTCTGCGTTTATCCTTTAATAAACACAGCCAACAGTTGCTCTGGCCACTGATAGAGCAACTATGGATCCCAAATCCTGCTAATTATATGCTTCCTACCCTTTTCTGTATTCTGATAATAGTTTGATGAGAAAAATCTTCTAGGAAGTAATGTGGCTCACCTTATAATTATGTTCTTTCCCACTGTCTTACCAAATTCAAAGGGCTTCTCTCAGATTTACACTCCTTGATTTCATTCTGGTATTAACAGGGGATCCTCTTTTTAATCCTCACACGAGAATATGTTGTTTTTTAAATTGATTTAGAGAGTAGGAAGGGGGGGATAGAGAGAAACATTGACCAGTGGCCTTCCATATGTGCTCTGACCTGGGATCAAACCCGCAACAGAGGTATTTGCCTTGACCTGACATGGAACCTGTAACCTTTTGGTACATGGGGCTACTTTCTTACTGACTGAACCACTCGGCCAGGGCAGAGGGAGCTTTTTTGGCAATTATATAGATTTCTTAGTTCAGTTTTTGATCACTTGTTCTTTAGCTTTTAAAAAAAGTATCGTCTTTTTCTTAATTTCTTCTTTATAAAAATTCTCCATCTCTTATGACACAGCTCAATTATCACCTCCAGAATGAAGTTCTGAAGTCTCTACTATCTCTAAGATTTTTATCATTCACTTTACATGTGCTAGAGAGAAAAGATCAAAATGAAAGCATCTCACATTCAACAACTGTGAGTTTTACAGGTCCAGCACAATCTCACAGACATAGTGAATGGTGTGTCAGTGGGAGGAGGGACTGGTCCCCAGGGTGTTCCAGGACAGTGAATCACCCCCTTGGCCCTTTAGAGAAACTCCAGATTCCAGAAACTTGCTCCTGCTGCAGATGTTAATTCAGAAGGTCTGGGAACAAGAACCTAGAATTTAAATTTAAAAATATATATTTCCCAGTTGATTCTAAAGCATAGCCATGCTGAGTATATACTGAAATATCCAATTTTGTAGATAAGAATGTTCTTCTGGAGTAGATTCCAAAGTCTAACCATTATTAAGAAGGCTTTCTACCTCCTCCTGTTAGTTAAACTTTGAATGACCAAATATAAAATCTGGTATTTTGTAAACAAAAGAAGAAAAAGAAAAGTTAGACACAAATACAAAGCTGACAAAAATTATAGCACCACAGTTCAACAACTTCTTAATACAAGTATGGGCAGGTCTTTTCTCTGACCAGGAGTGAAATCTTGATTATTCAAAAAAAAAAAAAAAACCACCCTAAAAACAAAAAACAGAAGGTGGCCTGGTCTGATGTGAGTTAAACATGTTTCTACCATTTTTTAAGATAATTATTGCATGATTGTAGTATCTAAGGGGTATCAAGAATAAAAATAGAATTTTCTTCCATATAAAAAGAAGAGGAGCCCTGGCTGGTGTAGCTCAGTGGATTGAGCGTGGGCTGGGAACCAGAGGGTCCTCGTTCGATTCCCAGTCAGGGCACATGCCTGGGTTGCGGGCCAGGTCCCCAGTGATGGCCATGTGAGAGGCAACCATACATTGCTGTTTCTCTCCCTCTCTGTCTCCCTCCCCTCCCCTCTCTCTAAAAATAAGTAAATAAAATCTTAAAAAAAAAAAAAAGAAGAAGAGGAAAATGCCTTAAAACTCACTGCCAGACTTCACTTGGATTATTAGCTGTTATTCCTGAAGTAACAAGGCCATACTGTTATTGACAATTAGGCTCACCACATCATAAAACGTTCCTCACAAGAAGTAGCTAGGACTTAATTCTGCCATCCCACTTGCCAGTGGTGTCCAGTGAATTTATGGGGCTTGGGCCAAGTATTCTGATTAATTTCAACAGGTGTTTTCAAACTTCCTTTTGAAAACTTGTTACCAATAGGATTTCTTTGTCATGTCAGTGTGTTTGCAATAACATACTATTCTTCCTCACATCTGAAGAAGTAGCAGTGGACACAAGTGCTTGTCTCGTGTGGAGAGTACAAATGTGTGTGACATTGGTGGCAGGACAGGCTGAGCCTGCTTATTGAGACTGGTGGAACATCCTGGCACTCAGTCAATGCTATTTGACTTTCTTCCCAGCTCTTTATTCAGCAGGTCACCACTGAGTCTCATTATAAGAAATTGTGTCTCACTATGTCCTTCTGTTCATGCCAACCCATGTTTGTTCTGCTTCTGCACTTAATTCAATATTGTTGGTCAACCTAATGTCACATCTGAGAGAAGACTACCTACAATGAGCCTTTAGCTCAGCTGACTTGAATATGATAAAAAGATAAAGAATTAACACTTGCATGAGCCAGTTAGCATTGCATAGAGCGGGGGGCTCTCAAACTGTGCTCTTGGACCAGCAGCATAAGCTGTAGCTTTCGAGTTTGTTAGAAATGCAAATTCTTGCCCTGGCTGATGTGGTTCAGTGAATTGAGCATTGGCCTGTGAATCAAAAGGTCACTGGCTCTGTTCCTGGTCAGGGCACATGCCTGGGTTGCTGGTCAGGTCCCCAGTTGGGGACCTGCAAGAGGCAACCAGTCCATGTTCCTCCCGTACCTCTCACACAGTGTTCCACTCCCTCTCTTTCTCCCTCCCTCCCTTCTCTCTGAAAATAAATAAATAAAATCTTGAAAAAAAAAAAAGAAATGCAAATTCTTGAGCCTCACACCAGATGTACTGAATTAAGAACTCTGGAAGTGGGGCTCAGGGCTCAGCAGTCTGTGGTTTAACAAGCCCTCCTGGTGATACTGAGGAACTTCCAACTATGAGAACCATTGGCATACAGAAATACTCATTCATACTTATTTTGGTCATTCATTAATAAGCATTTAGTAATTTCTACTATGAGTCAGGCACTGCCATGGTCATCAGATGCTGGAGGCAGGGAGAAGTAAAACAAGCCCCCTGACTATGGTTGTTCTGGAGCCCAAATCTGCAACACTGATTCCAACACTACCACCCAGGACGGAGCTGGGGACCAGGACATTGGGAGCAATTGATAATGTGATTGGTTCAACATTTTTCTGCTATAATTTTGGGCCAAAAAGTATTACTTTCCAAGAACAGGGATGAAAAACTTTTCTACTTTCCAGCAGGGAAAACTCAAACCCAAGCACTCACATGTAGGGCGACACGGCAAATAGTTCTGTCAACAAGACTGTGGCAGCCAATACTTTTGTTAAGAGGACCGTCTTCCATTTTATTAACAGTATTATTTGATATGTATAAATATATGTATACATACATTCGGCTTTTAAACACTAAACATAAAAATAATCAGAGGCATAATGCTTTGGGCCCAACATTTAGGTGATGGTGAATTAAGGTAGGACAGAGGTATTGATATTATGGGATTATTCCTAGGAGATAAGTGCTTTCAGACAATGAGCCTCTCTCTCCTAACATCCAAACGCATGGCCATCCATAAACACGGACATGTGTCATGCCCCTGAAAGAAGGGTCTTAATGGCCCAAGGAAATTTTATCAGTTTTATAAATGAGGTTCTTCATATTATATATATTTTCTGCTCAAAAGTTTAGAAACCACACTA
>PVJI01025842.1:0-20016 GCA_004026765.1 Micronycteris hirsuta
ACACAGCAGTCCTCCAAATCACATATGGGTCACCTTGGTCCATGTGAGACCACATACTGCTCTTCATACCTGAGCCCTCTCCATTCTTGATGGGGTAAATGGGCCCATTTGGGCCTGTCTTACAGCCAGAGACCCACTGACACTTGTACTTTGGGGTCGACAAGCCCTTTGGTCTCCTGCTCAGTGACTATGAGAGACTGCTATGATTGCCTCTGGAGCCAGCAGTACGAGGTCCAGACTCCTGCAGCCTGGGGGAGGGATCCAGGCAGCCTGAAGGATACATACTGTCCTTTCAGAACCACAGAGGTGGACAGCTTCTATGAACATACCCACCCTTTTGAGTTTGGAAACTCCTCTGGGAAATATCTGGGCCTTCAAATAGCTCCACCCCTTTTTCCCTTGCCTTCAGTTCATGACTGGAGGCTCCCCCAGGCACCAGCATCTCAGACAAGACAGACCAAGGACAGAGCTGTGCCTTGTCTACACAAGAAACCCATGACCCAGCCCCTTGAGGCCAAGGGACAGGAGCCTTGTTCCCTAAGCCCCTCAGCCCCCAGCCCAGGGCAAAGGAAAGACTGGGTTCTCAGAGGCTCATCCCAGGTCCCATGGGTGCAGGGCAACAGAGAAACCTAGGGAGGAAGCTTGTGGGAGGGTTTATGGTTGGGTAGTCCCCTTGCTCTCCATCTTGCAAACTTTACCTCTCAAGAGATGCATCTGACCTCCAAGTGAAGAGGTCGGAGCCGGGCATGGCCAACTTTCCTTCCCAAGTGCTACTTAGGAGCAATGTTTTATGAACTCTGAGGATAGATCATACTTTCTGTCAACAATGGAAGATGTTGATTTACTGAGGTACAGAAGAGGTTCAGTTGGAGTCAACCTTCCCATGAACATGTGATCGGACTTGGAGGCTTTATTTCTTCCCACCCAGAATGATGTATTGCAATTTTCTGCGGGAAGTGAAACGGAGGCAAGGTCATGAGACCTTATGGAGAGCTCTAGGCTGACCCAGGGCAAGGAGGAAAGGCAGAGGTGTGAGAGCCCAGAGCTCCCTGGAGCCCTGCTGCTGGGGGTCGCAGAGACTTCCTATTGCCCAGAGCTGGTAGAACGGAGCCTGAAGACGGCCGGCAATCTCCCCTGACTGTCCTCCTCACTCCAGGCTCCCAGCACCAGTCAGTCTCCCCTCGTCTCTCCTACAAGTGATGGAAAGTAGTTGTTAAAACTATTTCACAGAAGAAGGAACAAAAGACCAGGATATGTGGGGCTGGCTCCATCATTTTTTGGTAACCTGGTTACAGAAAGATAATTTTGATTGTTGTTCTTAATGTGTTTTATAATGAATAAAGTGTTAAATAGTCTTTTGTAAAGAAAATTGATTCCATCTGCAGCCCATCCTGACAGCTTCACTTCCTTAAGCGGCAGCTCACAAGACCCTGGCCTGAGCTTTACACGGCCCACCCGACCATCAGTATGAGGATGAATAACCAAATTTTGGAGCACTCACACATCTTTTGCTCCTTGGTGCATTTTCTCTATTCTATTTGGTGATCCAACAGCATCTGTGCTGCATAGTGTACAGATCTTGATAAATTAGCATTGATATTCTTCTAGATGAGGCCCAGGGACACCTTATTCAAGGAAACCTATTTAAATGTTGTTAAATTCGTGTTTAATTTGTTAACTTGTGTTTTAAAATGTATCACTTAGGATACTAGGGAGTCAAAAGGAAGACTAGGTCAACTTTTTTTGGCAAAAGAGATCCAGCTCAGTTTGGACTCAAGGATCGCCACTTCCAATCCTTTACATGAAAGCTAAGAGGAATCATCATAAATATTGTCTCCTTGCCACATAGCCTCCAGCCAGACCACCAATAAGCCCCTGATATTCGCCAACACTTATTTTCTGTGTGTTTGATTGTAACCATCCTAGTGTGTTGGAAGTGGTCAAAGTATACCCTTTTGGTCACAAGCCTGAGATGTCCTGTCATCTGCTCTGATATTGCCCTTTGGTCTCATGAGGCCACTTAAGGCTTCCATTCTCTTATAAATCAGGTGAGCCTGTGCTATCTTCATAGCTAAGTTGGCGATCCAGGGACTCACAGCTGTAGGAGAGGAATCCTGGTGTACACTAAACATGAGGTGAGCTGAATGCTTGCAAAAAGAAGGAACAGACAAATGAAAAAATGCAAAGAAACAGACTTTTCCAGCATATAGCCCACTCACAATGTACTTGGGAGTACAAAAAAACAAGTGATAATAACTTGGGAGGGGTGTGAAATACTTGAGGAAGGTGACATTTAGGACTTTTAAAAGCTACACTGTGTGTGTGGTGAGGGTGACCTGCCCAGGCCTGGGGCATCCAGGCCTCCTGAGAAAACCACTTCAGCGGGGAATCACCCTTCCTGGACCAGCCCCACCAGGGAAAATTTTCAGCCAGGCTCCTGTTGTTTAGGGTCATAGCAGCATAGGGACCAAACCCTGTAGCTGGGGACCCCAATGTCAGAGCCTAAGAGCCGCGAGGGTGAGAATGACCACTCCCTGTATTTGAAAAACACTCAGAGGAATGCCAGTTTCCATGATGGCCTAGAATCAAATCAGATTCTTTCTCCATTCCCCAGCTTCAAGTTCCCCCTGCCCCCTGCAAAGTCCCGGAAAAATCAAGGCACTGTCAGTGGAGCTTACACGGGGAGGTCTAAGGTAATTTTCCTTGTGGCTAGTAGATAATATTAGTTATGGTTATTCTTCACGCTTGGCAGCTGAGCAGAGGTCAATAGTATTCATTCAATAATCTAGGTTTTTTCTTGTGTTAGCCTCACGGATCGTAAAGTACCACCAAAGTTTGGAAGTGGAGAATTCCACTTGGCAGATCAGGGAAGGCTGATTTGTTGAGGGGGTATTTTTGAGGGACCTGCCTTAAAGTGTGGATGGCATTGAGATGGAAGAAGATGGGGCAGGGAGGTAAAGGTGTGTCCCACATGCACCTATGGATGGCTGAGCCGGGAAACCAAAGGTGAGTGTCCCCGAGTAGAATGGACTTCTGGGATTAAACTTTAAATCTGAAATGTATCCAGAATTTGTCTACTGGCCAAGTTTTTAAAGTTTGAGGTTTTAGTACAGAGATCATTATTTTCTGGTCCAAGATTTAATGGCAAGATTTCTTCCATAGTTGCTATGCTGAAGATTGGCCAGACCAAATTTTCTACTGAGGCCGGTGGATGTTTTTCTGTGAGGTAGGAGCAGAAGGTTTTGGGGCACCTGGGCTACCCAGGACCATCACGTTTATCCTCCCCCCCGCCTAAACTGTTCCAGTTTGGACAATGCATTATAACTGTCACTCTAATTATCATGATTGTTTTTTTTTTTTAGATTTTATTTATTTATTTTTAGAGAGAAGAGAAGGGAGGGAGACAGAGAGGGAGAGAAACAGCAATGTATGGTTACCTCTCACGTGGCCTCCACTGGGAACCTGGCCTGCAACCCAGGCATGTGCCCTGACCGGGAATTGAACCGGGACCGTCTGGTTCCCAGCCCGCGCTCAATCCACTGAGCTACACCAGCCAGGGCATGATTGATTACTTTTAAAATTGTAGTAAAATTGGCCATTTTAACCAGGTGTGCGGTTTGATGACATTAAACATATTCTCATTGTTGTGCCACCGTCACTGCCATCCGTCTCCAGAACTCCCTTCATCTTGCCAGACTGACACCTGTGCTCACTGGGTACCGACGCCCCACCCCCTGCCAGCTCCTGGCAACCAGCATTCTACTCCCTGTCTCTGCATTCTACTCTCCCTGTCTCTGACTACTCTAGGTCTCTCATGTATTTGTGATCAGTCATACAGCCTTTGTCTTTTTCTTACTGGCTTATTTCATTTACTATAATGTTTTTAAGATTCATTCATATTATAGCATTTGTCAGATTCCTTCCTTTTTAAGGCTGGGTAATATTTCACTGTGTATATGTATAAATTCCGTGGTGGTGTCCATTCTTCTGTAGACGACACTCAGTCATTTGCAGCTGTTGGCTGCTGTGAGTACATGCCGTGTCTCTGCTTTCAATTCAGGAAGTGGAATTGCTGGATCATGTGGTAATTCTCTTTTTATTTTTTTAAGATTTTTTATTTATTTATTTTTAGACAGAAGGGAAGGGAGGGAGAAAGGGAGGGAGAGAAACATCAATATGTGGTTGCCTTTCACATGGCCCTCACTGGGGACCTGGCCCGCAACACAGGCATGTGCCCTGACTGGGAATTGAACTGGTGACCCTTTGGTTTGCAGCCCGTGCTCAATCCACTGAGCTACACCAGCCAGCACTCTCTTTTAAATTTTTTGTGCAACTTTCATACTGTCTCTGTTAGTGACTACACCGTTTCACATTCCCATAAGAGCGGGCATAAGAGTTCCAATTTTTCCTCATGGTCTCCAATTATTGTTTTAAATAATAATAATAACAATAATAGTCATCTTCATGGGTGTGAAGACTGTGGTTTGGACTGCATTTTCCTAATGATTATAATGTTGAAAATCTTTTCACATGCTTGTTGTCCATTTGTATCTCTTTGGAGAAATGTCTATTCAAGTCCTTTATCCATTTTTCAATAAAATTTGTTTTATTTTTTTGTTTTTGTATTTTTCTTTAGGAGTTCTCTATATTTTCTGGATATTAACCCCTTATGAAATATGTCATGGATTTTGTTTTACATGGTTCTGGAACTTTGGTTCCTTATAAAAATATGAGATATGTAGAGTCCCCAAATCGGGCTTTTACTTAAATGAGTCAGTCTGCATGACGATTGAATTGTATCACTAAAAATTAGAGGCCATCTGTCTTTCAGCTTTTCAAGGCCAGGGAGGTTCACTCGGGATCTAGGCAGATAGGAGAAAATGTGCAGAGCTGTGGGAAGGCCTGGCGTGCCTTTATTCATGGGTGGGCTGACCCACACACACCTGCCGCAGTGCTGCACAGCGGGAAGAACAAGTCCCTTATATAGTAAGTGTGCACGAAGCTGGCAGGGTGCCAAAACATTGTATGACACAGCATGATTCCGCACGTGTGGTATCGGACCCCGACTCAAGGCTATGGGGACACTGCTGATCTTAGCTGCCCAGACATCTGGGTGAGGGAGCCTGACTGACGCCGTTCACCCTGCACATCCTCAAGTTTACATAGTCTAGTGTTACAATTCAAGTACACCGGGCAATTTTACAAAGGTTATAATTCTAACAAAATATAATCTCAATTTTTCTGCTTAATATTCTCATTTAAATCTTTACATTCAAAGATGAATATTCATATATGGATATATAACAGCCACTGAGAGCCAATCAGGAGACTTGGGATTGGAATTTTTGCCTTCAGAATGAGCAGTAAAATTGTTACAGACTTATATTTGCCAATATTATATCACAACCTTGGGAATTATTGATTTTCTAGTTGTAAATATTGGGCTTTGTTTTTCTGAATGACCCAGTTTGGGGGTTCTGGGACCTCTGAGAAAGGAGCATGAGGAGAAGACCACAAACAATTAGGCGCTATTCTGTTGCTCCCTTTAGAGGCAATGCTGAGAGCTGTCCGCCTCTGAAGAGATAATAGGCCTAGATGGCTCTTCCTTAATTTTGCCCTACAGAATCAAAACTGTTGGGTTATGTTCAGTGAAAATTAGAACAATAATAACAATAAAGCACTTAACATTGAGCAGTTGTCTTTTTATGTTGGTCTGAACACTTGAGTGACAAAAGTATATTAAACATTTTAGCTCTTAACCAATTTTAACAGATACATAATATAAACACTGTGCTATGTTGAAAGTTGGGCACAGTGAAGTGCTTATGGAAGTTTAAAACTATAGAACTTAGGCCTGGCTGGTGTAGCTCAGTGGATTGAGCGTGGGTTGGGAACCAAGGATCCAGATTCGATTCCTGGTCAGGGCACATGCCTGGGTTGCGGGCCAGGTCCCCAGTGAGGGCCACGTGAGAGGCAACCTTACATTGCTGTTTCTCCCTCTCTTTCTCCCTCCCTTCCCCTCTCTCTAAAAATAAATAAAATCTTTAAAAAATAAAACTATAAAACTTACATGTTTTGGTTAAATAATAGAAATATCATTTGTCTTCCAAATTACTTTAACAAATTTAAAACTGGATTATTCACTTTTTGTTTTCCTTCTCAATTTTACATATTATCTGTTATCAACTATGGCTGAGTGATAAGTAGGAGACATGATATAGAAAATGAAAAACAATTTGTTAAAATTAGCAATGGATCTCCTATAACATTTCCCGAGATTATACTTTACTGTTTCATTGTTTCTGGTTCTCTTTGTCATTTTTGGTTTGTTTGTTTGTTTGCCCCTTGGTTTCTGGTACTTTTCTGAACCTCCCACTTCCAAAGCTAATTCTCTCTGCTCACATTCATATAAACACATGCATTGGACAATATAGGAAATTGAGAGGAATAAGAAGTATGAAGGTTACTTGTGTATCATCCCAATTACCTATTACTGTGTACAAACTACTGCCAAATTCTGTTGCTTAAAACAGTTACTTATTTTGCCACACATATATAGTTTGTGCAGGTTTTTGTGAAGATGTTCATTTCAGCTACATAAGTGATACATTTGGGTTTCTCAGGTGTGACAGGAAGATCCATATTCAAGATAGCTTATCACAAGGTTGGCAAGTTGTCCCTGCCTGTCAATTGGAAGGACAGTCGGAGCTATTTGGCTCGGGGCTATTTCTTGTCCACATCACCTTCTTCATGGTACTGCTTTTACTTTCTCAACCACATGGGTTCAAAAAGTGAATGTTTCATGAGGCAGTTAGTGGTAGCCGAGAGTGTCTTACAGATTTTGAAACTGGCACATTCTAACTTTCACCACATTCTTTTTGGTCAAGTAGTCGAGCCCACTCATATCTAAAGGAAAGAACATTAATCCTACCTCTTCATTGGAAAATGTTTTTTAATTGAGTCCTGTTTAAATCTACCACAGCTGTGTTGTGCACTTGGTTATATTGGAATATTAGTATGCTTCATCCCAAATGCAAAGTTTCAGTGGGTGGCCATGTACAGTGTGATTTTTCTTCCATTCAAATAAATGTTTCCAACAGCCTACCAGAGTGCCTAAAGTTTAGTCACCGAATTTCAGAGCTAAAACTTATCTTTTTCTGATTCTCCTCATTTTTACAATGAGAAAAAAAGAAGAAGGAAAAGAAAACTTGAAAGTTAATGCATAATTAGCCAATAGCAAAATTCAGGTAGAACCCAGACTTCCAAGAGTCCCTTCTCCCATTTTTGCATTATGTGTTGTCTTCAGAAAGTTTCCATTAACACATACACAGGACACCTAGTCAGTTTTGTCATCATCGCCTTTAGGTACATTGACTAGCTGTTCCCAGTGAATAAAGGGCTTGTGGGAAAAAGTGTGTACGTTTGGAGGGTAGAAGAAATCTTAGAAAGACTGAAGACATAGGAAATATTTTATGGATAGTGAGTGGGTATAAATGGAGAACGGAATCAATGAAGTAGAAATAGAAGGAAAGGCATGGACACTGGGTGATTTAAACTTGTAGAAAAGAAAAATCGAAAATGAATTTTGAGGGAAATTCTTAGGTTTTATTCTAAGGACGAAAATTAAGTATTAACTTAGGATTTAGTTTAATTCAATCACTAACTAGAATTAAAATACAATAGGATAGTTGACCTGTAAATATATAAAAATGACAGCTGTTTTGCATCTGAAAACATAAAAATGATTTACATTATGTTTTGTTGAAGAGGTGCCTGAAATATCACATAAGTCCATCTTAATGGCTTATATGCAGCATCTTTTTTTATTCAATTCTAGAAGATTTTAAAAGCAGCTTGAAATTGATGAGGCCATCTTTGGTTCCCTAACACAATAAAGCTTAGAGAATAGCTTTCACTGTGCTGTGGTATACTGTAATTTAAATTGAGTGATTTTCTAGCCCAGTCAGATAAACCACATTATGAGCCAAACCACATTAAGGCCCTCAGTAAACCTATTCTAAAAACAAGCAACTTATGTGTTAACTTCTTTTAGCAGATAAAGCAATAAGAGACACTTTATTAACCTTGTCCTTTGAAGGCAGAGGTTTTGTATGTTGAAGTGCAAAGATGTGGTTGGGCTGAATTGACAAATTTGGCCAAACTGACCAGTCACCTCACATCTAGGAATGCACAACCACACTTAAGTATAATTTAGATGTATTTATCAACTTTTTTTTCTTCTAGAAAAGTAAAAGTGGTTTCTCACTATGTTATTTTAAAATAGGGAGAGAGTCCAATAAACCATTGAACTATTTTTGGGGGTAGAACAAACATAACTTATATTAAACATTATCTCTAAAAGGTAATAATCATGACAACTAATTATAACATTTAAAGATAACTACTGATATATGCCAGGGCAGTTAGCTTAAACCAGCATATAATAATTCCAGTGGATATAAGCAGAAGTTGAGGATTAAAAGTTCTGAAAATGCCAGAAATCTAGGCTCAGAAAATTTGTGGCAGAGAGGAAGCCTCAAAATCCTGCCCTGGAGTTGGTCCAATGGTGATACCACTGGGCCACCCCTGGGCATGTCCTCTACAGCCTGCACCACTGATACACTAACATGGAACCCCTGGTATGGTTTGCTGCATATCATCCAAATGAATTCTCACGGTTCTTAGCTTTTGTCTGAACAGGTACACCTCAGGGTGGAGACAGAATGCCTAGTCAGCTCAAGCTTCCAAACAAAATATCATAGATGGGTGGTTTAAAAACTAATATTTCACAATTCTGTAGAATGAAAAGTTGAAGATCGAGATCTGGCAGGGTTTGGTTTCTAGTGAGAGCTTTCTTTCTGGCTTAGAGATGGCCACCACTTCTTGCTGTGTTCTCACATGGCAGAGAGATATGAGGGAGAGCGAGGAGAGAGAGAGAGAGGGAGAGAGAGAGAGAGAGAGAGAGAGAGAGAGGGAGAGAGAGGGAGAGAGTGAGAGAGAAACCGTGCTCTAGTCTTTTTCTCTTATTTAAGGGCACTAAAGCCATTATGGGGGCTCCACCTCTATAACCTGATCTAAACTTAATTACTTCCCTGAAGACCCCACTTCAAATACCATCACATTGGGGTTCAGAGCTTTAAAATATGAATTTGGGGGAAAGAAAACATTTAGTCCATAGCAAAAAGTCCCTGACATCAAATCATTTACCTTTGGGATTTGAAGAATGCAATGCACACTTCACAATTCTGAGAAAAGGTGGCTAAGATAAATACTCTAACTTTATTCTCTCCTTCTTCCTCTTTGATCTAATGTTGAAGCTTCCCAGTAGATAGAAGCCCCAGATGGCATCAGAGCTCTGCTCTTTTGTCCAAGTCCCGATGAGCTAAACAATTCTGGCACAGAACAGTGTAAAGGGAGTCAAATAGATCTGGAGGCATAGACAAAGGTATTCGCTTTCATCTAGTTTACTGCATTACCAGATAAGGTATGTGTATGCATATGTAAATTACTCTTCATGTACATACTGAATTCTAAATTCCTCTTGTCCGTGAAATATGCAATATTTGCTTTGAAGAGATATAGATTATATTAGAGCCCGATTTACAGTCACACTGGCCCTGACTTTTTACAGGTCCCCAAGCCTAGCATCTTTGGCATGAAGATATGTATTTTATATTCCCCCCCATTTGAACAAGTCTTTGTCCAAGAATATTCCCCACTGCAACTCTATCTAGACCACAGCCCATCTGATTTTGTACTTGTCTTAAATTCATTCAAATACCACACAGGTGGTATCCAGAGATTAGATGTAGAAGGACATATTTCTTCAGTGTCAAAATAGCTCTAGAAGTCTTTTCTGGCCTGAAACTGAAATGTCCATGGCCTAAAATGATAACATCCTTTGAAGGGATTCCTTTACCATCTTCCATGACTTTGAATATCACTTAGGGTGTACTAGCAATATGTGCATACAGAAATTATAACAAAAATTTAATAAATTGTATACTATTTTAAAATCATATGTATAAGTTTGATTCCCAAATTTATAAATTTTACATTCTTGTTGCGAGTTTTTTTTAACTGAATTTAATAGGGTGACATTGGTTAGTAAAATCATATAGGTTTAAGGTACACACTTTTATAATACAACATCTGTATATTATATTGTGTTTACCAGCCCAAATCAAGTTCAGTGGAAGTTTTTTATATAAATGTTAAAAATGTCTTAAGTGTGTAATGAGGTAGAATAACTGAATTTCAACTCACTTAATACCTATTGAAACATTGTAAAATATTTATCAATTTGTTAAAAGAAAAATGAGAGAAAACATGCATTTGTTGATTACAAAAAGTTTATTAAACAGAGATGTAATTTAAATAGATATTTAAAAACTGTTCATTGGACTTAATTGATTAGTAAGACAAGAGAGCTATGGAAACCTCAGAATATCAATATTTGAGATTAAAAATATTACTCTATTAACTTTCCAAAATCAAAACCACTAAAAGATGCTAAACTAACATTGTAAAGCATATAATGAATGATACTTTTTCTGAAGGTTTAGAAGAATAACATTCATTGTCTTCAGATGAATATTTCTTTGTCATCAGATACCTCCAGGTCTGATTGAGGACTGTACTTTCACCTGCGGGATAAGGGAGAATTACACATGAGCAAATTGCAATGCTGTGGTATTGATAGAGTGTTGAATTGGGAATAAGAAAATTGGGTTCATGTCCCAGACTTTCCACTAACCAGCTGTTTGAGCTTGGCCTATGGCTTTAACTTCTCAATTCCTTGATTTTTTAATGGAAACCAATGATGTTAGTTTAGGTAATTCCTAAGAAATAAAAACATTAGCATGCTGTGTCCATTATGAAATGGTAACAAATCTTACTTTCATATAAATGCTTTCTTTGATTTCTACTCATTCATTCAATAATTTATATTTCTTTCTATTCTTTCTTCTCTCATTCTGAAACCGTAGTATGCACTGAGAATTAAAAGACAAGTAATAAAAACAAAGACAGATGTGTTAGAAAACAAATAAAAGTTGTACAATAAAATCATGGTCTAAATATAAAATAAACTAAATATTGTATGAACTTAACAATTTATAGAATGTCAGGAGAGAGATTGTATATGTCACTGATTTTGGTCTTCTCAGTGAGGGACTTAGGAGTTATAACACTGAACGCATTTATTTATTTATGCTTAATGAAATAAACATTTTTATTTGGAGTTAAACACTGAACACATTTATTTAGTTACTACCTTTAGCAACTAAAGATAGTTTTATTTGTTTTAGAATTTTAATATACTGGTGAGATTAATATACTAAATCAATTTAATTTTCAATTACCAAATATGTTTATCAAGTGCATATGTTAGAGGGGAAGTAGTTTTCAATCTAGGGAATGAATTCATATTTTCTATATAAGTTCACAAAATTAATTCCAAAGGGATTAAAAAATTAATTTTTGTACAATCAACACTTTTTGGCTTTTTGTTTCTTTCCTTTGTGGTCTCACAGGTTTGTGTAGATACCTCCATTCATGCACCACATTGAATTTCTTTTTTTTTTCCTTTGTATTAAATTTATTGAAGTGACACAGGTTAACAAAGTTATACAGGTTTCAGGGGCACAGTTCCACAACACATCATCTGTACACTGTATTGTGTCTTCACCACCCCGAGTCAAGTCTCCGACCATCACTGAAGGAGTTAAAAAGAATGTGTAATTCTGTAACATAAATGGCCTGTAATTGAGCACATTACTAAGAGCAGGATAGCATGGAATTTGATTTGATATTTTTACTGACAATCTGTGAGTAAATAACAAAGACTTGATTTTCATGATGGAGCAAAATTTGGTTGTTAATAAATTTAACAAATTTGTATTGTTTTAAAACGGGAAATACAGAGTAGAGAAAATGTGATAAAATAAATAGAGGTGGTCATTTTATACAGAGTACAATAAAAATGTTGACTAAAGTTAAAGGAACAAGCACAATAAATATATTATTTTAATTTACAAAGAAAACAGGGGAATAAATAAACATAATGCTATAAGAAACACTAGGAAAAGGGAGGGAATTCATAGAGAGTGCTGTATGAGAGTACTGATCATTTTGAAATATGGAGAAAGTCATTAGAAAAACTGAAAACCTAAATTGCCTAAAGGATGATTGCTTTTCAGGAACAGAATGAAGGATGGGGAAGAGTCATGCTGGAGATGGCTGCTTTTCATCCCATTTTTCAGTTTTATTAGAATTGTGATTTATTTTTTACACTGAGTAAAATATATTGTGTGTATACAAGGTGGAGAAAAGTAGGATTAAAGTTACTCACATCGAAAATAATAAAACAATTAATAAAAATAATAAAAACACAAACTCTGTGTTTCATGTACTCACGACTATAAGCCTATTTTACCCCACCTTGCGTGTATGTAAGCACTGCCTACACAGGTTATCTGTCTATCTATCTATCATCTGTTTATCTGTCTATCTATCTCTGGGTCTCAAGTAGAATTTCTCAGAGAAGGTGATACTTGTACTGAATTTCAAAAAGAGAAGAGCTATATTAGGCAAATAAAAAAGAAACAGAGGCATTCCAATCTGACTATAGGACTCTATTATTATGTATATGTATACACTATACATGTACATGTATAGGCTGTATAGGAATATCAATCATGTCTTTTGATTCAAAATATACATTTTATGTAATGATATATTTAAAAATGCTGACTTGAGACAGTCATTCTTTCATAAATAAGACTGTTTTCTTTAAATGTAAAAATGAACATAAAATTTAAATCAATATTCTGTCATGGAGAAGACAGAAAGTAAGCTTGAGTCTTCCACTCTTGGTAAGGAAATCAACTCTCCCCTGTGAGCCGAGTAAATTTTTTATGAAGCAAAGAAACATTCAGAATCCTTGACAATCTAAGTTTGGGAGTATTGAGGATGAAGCTTGGGGAACCCTCCATGGTGACAGTTCTTGATGACAGATGAGGTTGGAGTTTTCTCCGTGAGTGGTTTTGAAAGGAAATACAAGTATTTACAGCACTCAGGGTCCAGCTCAGAGATATGTAAAATGATAGGAGCCAACATTTTTCAGGTGTTCTAACCCACTCACTGATTTGGTTTAAGGCTGCCACTTGAGCCAGAAATTAACATCAGAAGATCCAGTGCGTTTGCTCATACCTAGTGAAACTAATCCTTGGATCCCTTGGCTCATTAACGTGCCCTTACAATCAGGAGGCACTTGACATTGTAGGAAATTTGTGAGAGAAAAAGAGCTGACTCTAGAATTCTATACTTGACCGTACTAGCATCCCAATATGAGGGATAACTGAGGTATTTCCGAAAAGATATACACCACAGAAAGAAAGAAAAAAAACTTACCTAAAAAATAAAAATCATAATCTGCAAAAACAATATGTAAGCAAATAATTTAGTGAAACTTAAATTTAACTCTAAACATTTAAACTCTTAACTCTTGAATTATTTTACTTTGTACTAAAAAATGTTGATGGCAATCTTGGACCAAAATCTAAAGTATAGTCAAAGTAAGAATCAGCAGTGACAGTATGCTTGTGTTCTAGTTTGTATAGATATTTATTAGGTTTTGTTTAATAAGTATATTAGAAATAAGAAAGTAGTCATCGCATTACAATTCTATATTTACATTTTAAATGATTAGAAGAAAAGTGTTGGAATTAAGGAAATGTAATCAATAAAAGGAAAGGCAGAAAAGTAACAACAAAGAATAAGAAAGAAAACTGGAAAAAAATATATATAATGGCAAGAATAAAGCTAAATGCGTCAATGATTACACCAATATAGAAAGTTATATTTTTATTTAGAAGAAAATTTTCATATACACTTTTTGAAAAAAGTAAATACTGTATAAAGGAGACAAAGGTTGAAAATGACATGAAATAGTATAATGTTAAAACATTTACCAGGAAGATGTTAGTTAAAATTATGAAGATGCAGTAATACTAATATTTGGCTGAATATTCTTCAATATATTATCGTTTAAATGTGATTTTAAAAGGAATAAAAATAGATTTTTAATAATAAATCTATTTTTAAAAATATATTTTTAATAATAAATCTATACAGTAGAGACACTTTAGTCATAAATATTAATAGTTTCAAATTTAAAACACATAACAAAATAAGAAAATATATGACAAGTCAGAGTGGTTGTGGAAAACTTCAACAAACCTACCGCAAAAACGTTTAAGATCAAAATATTACACTGAAGATTGGCTAGTAGAGCTATAAAGTCTGATACAATATATAATTTCCTTCAGTGAATGAGAATTTCTAAAAAACAACCCATTATAGAAAAATTAAAATGGATATTTTACACGAGATACACAAATCAAATCATTAGCAAACATTTACATAGATGCACAAAAGTGTTCTTAGTCAGAGAAATGTATATTTAAACAGTTTTTTAAACTTATTGTCAAATTTCAAAGAATGTGACAATACCCAGTGTTGCTCAAGACACAGAAAAAGGATAACCTCATAGAATGCGATCATAGTTGGTCAACATGTTTAGAAGCAATTTGCTAGTATATACCAAATTTAAAAACACTCAGTTTTTGATACAACTTGAATCTAATGACTCTATCTCAAGGAAATATTTGTTTGTTTAAAGATGCTACTGTAACAGCTCCATCAATAGAGGACTATTTTAAAATACTAAACAGTTATAGTATAGTGAAAAAGGAATAGCCAAAACCAAAGGCATTAACAAGAATAGATTGTTAAAATGATAGTCATGTTAAAAAAGGAAAGGTCTATAAAAATACTTAGGGCATTTGTAGGGAAAATAATATTTGTATGTGAATACCTAGAAAAATTACAGAATGGATGTTATAAAATTCTTAAATACAGAAATTTCTGAGTAGGGGGTAGGAAAGCAAATAGGAAGACCGTTATGAGTATTTGTTCATGTTTTTCTGTGCACAATGATTTGAATATTTTTCAGAAAATATATATTAGTGCTCTATTTGTGGAATTAAAAAATATTAAAGACAGATATGATAGGCATTTACTCCATATTACAGTTCAGAAAACTGAATTATCAGGGTGCTTAGGTATCAAACTAGCAAGTAAAATGATAATGATATGAAGTCAAGAAGTTCATTCTGCCCGGCTGGTGTAGCTCAGTGGATTGAGCGCGGGCTGGGAACCAGAGGGTCCCGGGTCGATTCCCAGTCGGGGCACATGCCTGGGTTGCGGGCCAGGTCCCCGGTGAGGGCCATGTGAGAGGTAACCATACATTGCTGTTTCTCTCCCTCTCTGTCTCCTTCCCTTCTCCTCTCTCTGAAAATAAATAAATAAAATCTATAAAAAAAAAAGAAGTTCATTCTAAGACCAGTCTTTTTGTTGTTGTTTTGTTCTTTGTTTTAATCATTGAATGCCTTCGAGATGTAAGGATTTAGTAATCTACATGTTTCACACCCTTTCTTTTTCATTAATTAGATGTCTGTACTTCATCAGATTCCTAAGGTATCGATGCATCAGACTGAAGTTTGACCAAATGGCACTTGTCCTCATGTCAGCATTTTCGCAGTTTTCTCTGTTCAGTTCAGTTTGGTAGCAAGTTGCTTCTGCCTTATGGCCACATCATCTGCATGTGGGAGAAATGCACTTATTCCTGGTGAGCTTCAGTTGAAAATACATTGAATTTTATTCAAATAATTTCTTTTAAGATATTTCATGTTACAAAGATGTCATTCATATGCACTTTTTTAACTTTACAAATGTTACATAGTCTGAACAGTGTATTCAGCCAATAGTTTAAGGTAATGAGGATTTTATTGTATATTAGTTGAAATAAATCAAGTGTACAAGGCACCTGATGAAAATGTGAACATTATAAAGGAATATAATCTAATCATGTAAGTGTAAAACCAAAGGGCTGTTTTGCCTGTATAATTATTTGGGAATCGTTTTATTATTACTGTATGAAAGTCAGGAGGTACTCATGACTGATGGTGGGAAAAACCACTGTTTGGTTAAGAACATATACACAGAACTGATGTTCTGATAGATTCTAACTATTATTTATGGCATAGAGCCTAATCTGTTCTCTGACGGTTTTATAGCTTCGGCTTCCTTGGTCTCCTATTTTTGAACTATATCATTTGCTAAATATAACACTAAAATTGGGAGTATGTAGCAACCTATGCCGATTGCTTAGGCCCAGTCCTAGACTGGATCATCACAAATAATTATTCATAGTTTTAATTATCTAAATGAATTCTTCCTTTCTTAGAAAATTTAGAGGCTATATCAGGGCATAAAGCTCATTATAGTGTTTAACATTGGGGTTTCATTACTAAAAGTTGTGAATGTGTGTGCACATGAGTACATCTGTGTGCTTATGAAAAGAAAAGAGAAGAGCACAAAATGGAAGATCGTTTTTAACATTTTTCTTGTCTTCAAGACGACACATACTTGGAAACACACTCAGAATTACCAAGTTTTATTCTCTTCACTTTTCTCTTTGATTTTTATATGTGCAATACTTTGCCTCAGTTGCCTCTGTTTAAGACAAGTCATGAAAGATGCAACAGGTCAGTAGAAACCTCCAGGGCTTTTTGTCAGGCTGATACAAAATTCCTAGGTATTCTCCTTCTCCCCCCACCCAAACCCCCGCCAAGCAATCTAATGGCTTTAATCTGGTGGCTTTCAGAGATAAAGTACTAGGAAATTCCAAAGATAGTGATGGCAATAGAAAGGCAGTAACTACCATTCTTTGGTGACTTCCAAAACAAGGTTGTACGTATAATGTTTCTCCTGGCTTTATTAAGACTTATACTTAATATTTTTTGCCTAGGGCTATTGTGGTTTTCTCAATAATGGTAGAGCTAAGCATCCCCCACCTGTAATCAGAAACAGCACTCAAGTGATCTATGCACCTAAACTGTGGAAATATGCCTATTCATATCAGAAGCTGGACCAAAACCAGGAAGTCATCTAAATGACCATTAATAACGATTTCAAATAGGTAACTAAAGGTACATTCATATGAGGAATAGAGTGACATGAAAAGTATTATTGAAGTAAATTTATTGGCATTCATGCTGTATAATGGAATGAAAAGCATTTGCTTCAGAGCAATCTATGAAATTAACCATTGGCGGCTTTTTGTAAAAGATATATGTCAGTAATTTATGTACAGTAAAAAAGTGAATCGAAAAGTAGTATTATTTCTGTTGATTATTAGGTCAGAATTTCTATAAATGTCAGGGAATCTTTCCTGTAACTATTGTTTCTCAAACATCTACCACACTCTCTGGTATATAAAATACATTCAATATGTATTTTGATAACTAAATTGTTTTTATAAAGCAAATAGTTCTATATCTACCAAGTAATATTTAGTTAATAAATGGAAGACATAATTGCTCTTAATATACATCAAGAAAAAGAACTAGAATAGCAACTTGTTATTATCAGAACTGTTGTTCAGCTCAATATCTTGTACAAACAGCAAATTATGGCAATTATATGAGGTCAAATAATTAAAACTTCCTGTGGGATTCCATATAAGTCTGTAATAAAAATGAAGGATAAGTCCAGCAGGAGAAAGAAGGCACAGGAAAATATCAGGCACAGCTCCGGGGACCTTTCTCAGGAATGTGAGGAAATGTTTTCCTTTCAAATCATGAACATGTAAGAAGTGTGCAAAATACCTGTCTCAGAGGGAGCCAAAGAACTAGTAATGTAGTTCAATCCAGTCTGTGTAACCATGCATGTTATTTTCAATTACAAAAAAACACATGAACTGGCACAGGATACCTTCTGCTGGGTTTGGGTCTTTAAAAATCATATTATAAGTCACTGGTTAAAAACTCTTATACCTATTTTTGCCAAGGGTCAGTACTACGTTTTTGAGCATTGGTAGAGATACAAATAGAGCTACCCAAGCTACCTGCACATAAACCTATCTCAACTCAGCAATTTTATGGATGCTTGAAAAGGGCACCCTCCTGGTGTAATCTGAAGGACTAGATAAAGCATCGTTCCCTGGGAAACACAGTCTCAGGGGCCATAGCTTGAAGTATGCAAGTGGGCTGCTACCTTGCTCCCTAGTGGTAGTTGCTTCTGTGTAGAACACAAACTGTGTGTTTATAGCAAACATAAAGCAAGAGAAATATATGGAAGAAGCATAATCTAGACATTTGACATTTCCACTGGTATGACCCAGGCTCTCAGAGACAGATTGGATTGTGGGAAGTGGTTAGAGGCTCAGACTAGAAGCCATTAGTGTTAAATTGGTGACATCTGTTTCTGAATGTCCTGAGTATCCTGAAGAGTTGACATCAAAAAAGTCGAATGTATGTCAGTAATAAGGTAGAGACTGATAAGAGAAATGTAGGCATATTAGTGTGTGGAGAACAAAGTAAGCAGGCAAAGTCTAAATGGTAAAAGAAATTACAAAATAGTGTGTGAATAAAAAAAAATTATTGCAAGCCCCATCAGCTTCTCCATTTTCACATGCAGGGCACATGATTCTGGAAAGCTAGTGAGAAAGCAGTTTAGTCTTCATTTTGTGACAAATTGAAGCCAGGAAGTTTCAAGGCGGTGGTACCAGAACTGTAGCTTAAAATGAGTGTGCAGTCCCAGCCACGAGGCACACAGCAAGACAGCACACCAACTGGGACAGAATATAAGCCCAGGAATATTATGTGTAACATTTTGGTGATTGCTTACTCATCCTGTCAAATGATCTTCAAAAATCAAGCCTAATTAAAATGGCATTGAGAAGCAAAATAGCATAGTAATTAAAAGTCAAATTCTGGTGCTGGAAATTCCAATTCAAATCCTGCCTTTGTGACTTACCACCTGTATGACCTTGGCATGTTGTTAGTTTTAAACCTGTTTTTGTTTTTTAACTTCAGTTTCTTCATCTGTAGAATGGGGATAAGAACAGTACCTTCTCTGAAAGAGTGTCTGAGAATCAAATGGCATAATAATAAATGTAAGTTTCTTAGAATAGTGTCTGGTACAATAACTACAAGGCCTGATGGAAAGGAGGGGAAGGGTCTAATCAAAGAACATGTATGAATGACCCATTGACAGGAACAGCAGTGTGGGGATTGACTGTGGGAGTGGAGGATGGGTTGGACAGAGGAGGACAAAAGGGAAAAATTGGGGCAACTGTAATAGAATAACAATAACTTTTTTAAAAGATTATATATATATATATGTAAACTCTGTGTGTTAGCCACTATTCTTATTGCCAGAGGCTAGAGTGGCATTTTGCTCTAATGGCAGTGGCAAGGCTGTCCCCATGCCAACTAATGTGGCTGGAACTTGGTCAGAGCAAACCTTTCTCCTCTCATTAATTCCCATGCCCTACTGAACAATTTGTATCAACAACTCTTATTTAATGTTCTACTTCCTGACCCCCTGCTGACCTCCCTGGCTCCTAAGGACTAAACTGCTCTCATTTTTATGGACTTTATGCAGTAAATCGATCTTTTGGGACTTGAGCTTTCTTCCTTGAGCATATCAACTACATTTTATAAGCTGCATGCAGGCAGAAGTCAGATCTATTTTATTTACAGTGGACACTTAATACCTATTAGAGTGCCTGGAACACAGTGGAACCACAGTTAACGGTTCAGTTAAAGGAGGAAGGATTTAGCCTTATGACATGAACCTGGCACTGTGACTTCTACTTTGGTACTAAACTCTGTTTATTTTGTTTGTTTGACACTATTCATGACTCCATCTCTTTGTTGACTCTATTTTCACCTCTGTGAGTTAATATCTTACTCCCTCCAATCCAATCTGTACAATTCAACCTAGTAGCGTTTGCCAGTTTGGGACCTGTGAATGGAACTTGCACATGAGGTGTTTCGAGATGTCAGTATGAGAATCAAATAAAGTTATTGCAGCAATAACTTCAGAATACACTGCACATTTAATAATAAAATAAAATATATCACCTCATCTCAGTACACACACTTA
>PVJI01025843.1:0-19937 GCA_004026765.1 Micronycteris hirsuta
CCACAAACTAAAAGACATTCAACTATATGACAATGGTAGCAATGGTTCACTGACCTCTGCAAGTTGTTACGTTTGTAGATTGTTATGTACTTATCTTTCAGTATATCTGTTCTTCAGAATTAAGCTTTTCAGTACCTCTTAATCATTTTTTCCTGGGTTTCATTTTTTACTTCTCAACTTATTTGGCACCTTACCGAACTATATGAATAGTAGATCCTCACATGGCCAGAAGTCTAAGCAATATGATAAAAATATACTGCTTCTAACTGATGACTGATTTGTGTGATATATGTATGATGTATATGTATCATATATATAAATAATTTTAAAACTTCTTTTTCTTTTAGGCAAACAAATATTTTTTTTCTTTTGTTCTATTTTCCCTGCAAGGGAAACTCATTCCTCTGCTATGTATAAGAACATGAAAAAAGGTAAAAGTGACTTGCAGACACTTTTTAGGTGACCAGTTTCTGTAGTAGCTTAAGAATTAATGAGGAAATGAATGTGGAGTTCTAGGTTTGATCCTGTCTTTATGGAACTGAAAGTAATTCTTGTCACCTCACAGTGTTTCATTTTCCCATTTATAAAATGGAGATGAAAATTTCTTCTCTTATTTCACCAAGATTATATTTGGTGAGTTGAAATGGTAATAACTTGTCTATTTTTAAGGAAGAGCATGATATAGTTCAAATGTCTGTATCTTTCCAATTTTCTTGAATAGTCCCAACGTAAACACTATTGATCCTTTGTGCATAAAGCCGTGAACATTTCCAGGCAATCCCAACATTTCAATGTTCAAGTTATACATCCTTTATTGCCAAACATACACAAAAATGTTGCAAAGTTCCTTTCTCTGGCCATAGTCCCTGAATTTTTGGTGTTAAAAATGTAAATCATTATACAGTTCAATGGAATATTCTATTTGTATGTGTTTATTTTGCTCAACCATTTATAGTTTTATTGGGAGTGTTGAGCACCGATTGGTGTGTCCCAATCCCCACATCACTGTTTCCTCCTAGCCCACCATTATCTCCCTTTGCTTGAACATGTATTTACATTTGCCTCACATAATTTGCCTCATTTTCTTTGTTTCAGAAGCTTATATAAACATTCCTATAGTCTATGTTTAGTGAGAAGGGAAATAATAAGATTTACACCAACTCTCTGAGACATAATTGCAGAATGTTTTTGTTCAGGATTCTTTCTTCCACGATTTAGATAGAGCAACTTTGGGACAGAATTTATAAGGGAGTATCAAACCCAGAGGAAGAGATTTCTAAGTTACTTTTGACACTGTTAATTTCAGCACGTTTCTTGCTTACCTGGACAGCTCAAAAAAGACTCTGAGTCTTTTCCTTTCCTCAAAGAGATCTTTTAATAGAAATCAGATCACATCATTCCCTGTCAAAATCTTTGATGCCTTGCTACTGCACTTAGAATAAAATTCAAAATTCAACTTGGGCTAAAAGAGCCACGTCACTGGGGCCCTGCTCCTCCCGATATTCATCTCTTCAGTACACCTCCTCCCTGGGTTCTGAGCGCTGCAGCTCCCGGGTCCTCACAGGGTTGTCATTTCCAATGTTTCTCTTTATGATCCAGGTCTCCATAGACGAATACACATCTTTACCCTCTGCTTTACCCTGCTTTTCTTTCCTTCATAGTATCACCTGAAAAACATTAAACAACTGGTTTATTTGTTTGTAAAGTATCTCTCTTTTGAGTTCAGAAATGTTTTTGGTGTTAGTCACTACTCTATCCCCAGAAACTAGAACCTTGCCTGGCACATAATGAGAGCTTAATAAACATTTGTCAGATAAATGAATAAATTCTTCTACACACACTACATAAGGTTGTTTTTTTTTATTGGCCCAGTATTATTATTCTTCAGGGGGGAAATAAACATCACTGTCATTTTTATGAATAAACACTTTTTGGAAGATAAGATCATTTTGTCATCTCTTTGTATGAAAGCTGTTAATTCACTTCTCAGAAAGAGTTTCTATGTCTTCTTCCCTTTCTTGGTGTTCCTAATGATGTTGAGGATTCTCAAGACTGAAATGAAAGAGTAATAGTCATCCATTCACCAGGCCACTCTCCTTGGGCATGCAGGAACGAGAGGGGAAGACCAAAGGCAGTGGTAGTATAAAATCAATGATCTTTGTCCTGCTCCGGCTGACTCTAGAAGAAATGTCAAAATGCTGGCAGAATTTCTAGCAATTGAACCCAGCATGGCCAAAACTATGACTGGACATAGTTAAAGAGAGAAAGAAATAGCTTCCTTTTGATTCAATGTTATTTCTTGCAAATTAAATTTGGTCACAATAATATCTTTCACTTTACAAGAGCCTATTGAAAGACATTGAGAGAAAAATCTAAATTTGATTCCTTAGAAATGACCCTGATGGAGGGAGACTTTCTGTAGCAAGAATAAATTATTTTAGGGAAATCAAAGGAAAAATATGCTCTTCTCATTTTTAATGAGACTAACAGAACATTTTTCTCTAGACATTGTTAACTGACATTTGATGAGACTTTACCATACTAGAATTCATGAAACTTCAGGTCCGCCAGGAGCAGTTCGAACTGGTAGAGAGGATGTTGTCAGATTTTCTATGGAATTTATCCAATAGGACTATGCTACAGAGCCAGTCTCTGAATGAAACCAACTAACCAAAACTTAGCATTTTACAAAGCATCACAATGGATCACTAAGGTGTTTGTAAGCTCCACATGTTGTTAGGGTCTCCAAATTCTTGATTTCTCCATTAATTCATTAATTTATTAACCTTATTTAATAAACAGTTTGTAAGCATCTACCACACCAGGTCAGGGATACAAAGACATTTCCCTTTTCTCATGTTGTTTAGAGTCTAGTTTATTTTGAGCTTTCCTACCATGTGGTAGAAAGTCTGTCTGGGGGAAAAAAAACCCAAGAATTTTTCTCAAGGAGAGAAAACAATACATTTAGAACTCTTGGTGAAAATCAAATAGGGAATGGCAGGTAAGATACGGAGAATGAGGTTTCCTAGATTTAATTTTGATTCTATAGTGCAGTATGGATTTACCAAGGCAAAACTGTGGACCCAAATTTCATGGTACTTTGTTAGCTTTTCTTTATCTTTGAATTCAGGCCAGCATTTTCCCAAAGGCTTATGTACTCAGAACACAGGAGATATGCAAGTAGGATAGCTGTACCAAATATTGCATTATTATTAGAAAATAATACATAACAAAAGCACAGAAAACTCTTTAATTTGGTAAAGTGTTAATTCCATAATATTGTAAGTGTTAGATACATTTATTAGACTTACTGAGTCCCAGTGCTTCCTTAAGTTGCAAAACTATATATGTGTGCTTCTTTTTAAAAATTTTTTTATTGTTCAAGTACAGTTGTCTTTCTTTCCCCCCACCACCACTCCCCGACCTTAACCATCCCCACCTTCCACCCTTCATCCTAATCCTCTTTGGTTTTGTCCATGTGTCCTTTATAGATGTTCCTGAAAACCTTTCCCCTCCTCCCCCTTATCCCCTCCCAGCTCCCCTCTGGTTGCTGCCAGTTTGTTCTTCATTTCAATGTCTCTGGTTGTATTTTGCTTGCTTGTTTGTTTTGTTGATTCTTCTTATTACAAAGTAAGAAGGGAATGAGTCCTCTAGTCAAGAGTGGCCCAGGTATGGAATTGCCAAAGCAAGTGACCCAGGCATCCAGAAGTATAGAATTTCTGACTTGTAACTCCTGAGGGTAATGATGATTCTCTCAGGGAGGACCAGTGTGTATGGATTTTTGTCACTTTATAGAACAGAATTGAGGGATTGTTGGAATGCATATAGCTTGAACCTTTTATACAACTATATAATTTATTAATGTAATGTCTATGAATGAATCTCTTTTTTGTGTGCATGCATTCTTTAATCACTCAGAGTTCAGAGGAAGAACTATCTTTGTCCTTGAGAGATGTGTCCTGCATTCTGTAACACACACACCAAAAGCTGAGTTTTTTCCTTAAGGCAGATATATCATTCTGCCCACTTCTACAAACTAGAATGTTTGAACTGGATGATCTTTTAAAAATACTATTTAACCCAATTACTCTAAGTGCCCAAGGCCACACAGTGAATGAGCATCCAGGCTGAGACTAGAACGCAGAGCGCTTGAGTCCCAAACTGTACCTTACCTTTGATGAGAATTGGGCAAGATGCTCTCTGTGCACCCATTGAACTGCCCAAAGTCATGGACCTAAGGAATTCACATATGCTCTTTATTTTCTGCAGCTCATCTGAGGCTTTAAAGAAAGGTTTTCATTACCTTGAGTCATGGTAGAATCTAATACTTTAATTTGCTTAAGCCTCACAAAGTTCAAAGGCAGTAATTGGAAGAAGGGATGAAGGGTTAGTGAGGGCTCTTTTTAAGTAGGTAAGTTTAAATAGGAAAGACACCCAGTTATCTTTAATGGCACCAAGTTGCCACTCACCAACTCTGACACTTTGATAGGACATTGTGTGCCCAGAGCAAACCAAAAGAAATATTTGGAGCCAAGAATGAAGACTTCCTTTCAAAGTAATAAACAAACCTTTACATTTGAATTATATTAGATAGATGGTTCTCTTTCTCTATTCTTCCAACACAAAATGATGTTCTCTGCGAAAAAAAAGTGAATATTTTGCATTTGAAAATTACCCTGACAAGATGGCAGACCTGTGCCCCCTATAGGTACTCATGAATCAGGCAAATGGTTCGGGATTCTGGGATGTATTTTCTAATTGTTTTTTTATTTTTTATAAGGGCTATAGTTTGGATCTCTGAGTTTCTGAAAAGAAATCATGGATACTGATATTCAATCTGATAAGGTAGTTTGATAGTCCATGGAGAGTACTCAAGTGTCCATTTGGGCTCACACTGAGTAATAAAGGCAGGTCAAGTTCAAACATGTGTCTGGGAGACAACAAACACTAGAGATTGTTGCTAGATCTCACCTGAGAAAGGAATAAGTCTGGAAGCCTTTTTCCTCTCCATTTTGCTGTTCTACTCTTTCATCTGTGCCTTTCACATTCCTCGGAGATATGCCTTTTTTTCCCCCAAGGTCAACTCACTCTCCTGGTAATCTGGTTTGTTCCTTCCTATGAAACCCAGTTCTTTCTCTTGATTAAGCCTCTTCTCACATCACTGTTTTCCCATCCCATTGATCCCCTCTTTTCTGCTACATTCATTTTTAAACCTGATTTGAAAGGTAGTATGATGCTGGAGTCATATAAACCTAGGTCTGAATTCTTTCTGTCATTTGACAATTCTGTGTCTTTGAAGGAATCATTAACTTGGACATAACTTCTAAGGACATAACTTCTCTAACTCTTAGTTAGCTCTTCATAAACTAAGAACAATAACAGAATCTGTGTTGTAAGGGCTTATAATGCCTGTCACGTAGCAGGGACTTAATAGATAGAAATAATTATTTTTCTCTTATTATTACATGTATAATATAATAATACATAATTATTATATCTCTTGCTAGACAAAAACTTCCTTAGTATAAAGAAGTATTTCTTCTTCATTACTAGAGGGTCTGTCATAATGTTGTTATACAACATATCTTCACTAAATGTTTATGGAGTAAAATTAGCCAATGAGTTGCTACAGTGATTTAAATGGAAATACCACATGATCTCACCTATGAGTGAAACCTAATCAACAAAATAAACAAGCAAGCTAAATATAGCCAGAGACATTGAAATCAAGAACAAGTTGAGAGTAACCAGAGGGGAGGTGGGAGGGGATAATGGGGGAAAAAGGGGAGAGGGCTTTCAGGAACATGCATAAAGGACACATGGGCAAAGTCAAAGAGGGGTAGGATCGAGGATGGGAAGTGGGGATGGCTGGGGCGAGGGGAATGTGGGGGAAATAGAGACAACTGTACTTGAATAACAATAAATAAATAAATAAATAGGAAGGCTTATTTTAAATGTCCAAGGCTTTAGCCATTTGTCTTTTTTGTGCTTTTTGAAATTTGTTTAGTAATTGAGTTAGGCTTAACATAACAGTGATAATTTGCTTCTGCCATAGAAGTCCTAGTGACTTAACACATGGTGTATGGAGTGAGCATAACATTTTTGACTTTCAGTGTTCATGGAAATAAAAAAGTGGGACTACTAAGATATCATTAGGAAAAATAATGAGTTTAATATGTGAATAGGGTTCTAATTTTTGTTATTGAAAGATGAATGAAACTCAGCTTTTCATTTTCTTGTCTTGAATTACATGAGACAACAAAATGTGGGATCTGGAGCACACTCTGTAGATTATCTAGCTGGAATTTCTCAAAGTTTGTTCCAAGTATGTTAATTGCCATTATACAAAGAAAACAGAGAAAGAGGTCTATGGTCAAATCACTTTGGGAAATTTTGGCATAAACAAAGACAAGCAAATTCCATTACTGCAGGATTCTACATATACAGTAGGAAAACAATGTGTAGTGATTTCCAAATTTATTTGACCAAGGAACTGTTCTTGTAGAGCATATCTCAGGAGTGATTTACTTCTACCCTCTTTATTTTGTAGATATGGAAATCAAGTTTCAGGAAATTAAAGTTATTTGAGAAAGATTGCTTAGTGGTATAGCAAAAAGAAACTATGTGTCCATATTCATATCTAAAATTAGTCTTTTTGTTTATTTTTCCTTTCTTGGAGAGATAATAAAATTCACATAATAATTATATCATTCTGCCTATATTTTCCAGACAAAGTTACACTAAAAATACCACAACTAACTTTTGAGAATTAAACACATTAATAATAATAAAATGATTTCACATAAAATTGGGAATACAATTACCTCCAGATTCTATTAGGGAGATTAGTGACTTTTATTATTCTTTTACTAGAGTTCCCCAAACAAATTTCTTTGATATTTTACTCATTATTTTTATAATTGGGCATAAAATGATTCATACTTTATCCATAATTTAACAGGACCTTTTAGTTACTTCCAAACACAATTAGTATTTCTGCATATTATAGATAAGTAGTCAGTCATATGTGACATAAAACCCTTCTTTTTAAAAAAAATTTAATTGTTTTTCAAGTACAGTTATCTCCAATCACCCCCCCACCTACTCCCCCCATCCTAGCCATCCCCATCTCCCACTCTTGATCCCACCCCCCTTTGGTTTTGCCCATGTGTCCTTTATACATGTTCCTGAAAACCCTTCCCCCTCATCCCCCCATTATCCCTTCCCACCTCCCCTCTGTCTGCTTGTTCTTAATCAGTTTCAATGTCTCTGGCTATATTTTGCTTGCTTGTTTGTCTTGTTAATTAGGTTCCACTTTTTACACCATACACAAAAGTAAATTCAAGGTGGATAAAAGACTTAAATATAAGTCATAACACCATAAAAGTCCTAGAGGAGAACATAAGCAGGAAAATTTCAGATATTCCATGCAGCAATATTTTCACCGGTATGTCCCCTAGAGCAAGGGACATAAAGGAAGAATAAACAAATGGAATCTCATCAAAATAAAAAGCTTCTGCAGGGCTAACGAAAACAGCATTAAAATGAAAAGAGAACCAATTGTACAGGAAAACTTATTTTCCAATGATACCTCAGATAAGGGTTTGATCTCCAAAATACATAAAGAACTCACATGACTCCACTCCAGAAAGACAAATAACCCAACTAAAAAATGGGCAAAGGACTTTGAACAGACTGTAAGGAGGATTACTACGAAGTAATCCTCCAAGGAGGACATACAGAGGGCCCAGAGACATATGAAAAGATGCTCAGCATCACTAGCCATCAGAGAGATGCAAATTCAAACCCCAATGAGATACCACTTCATACCTGTGAGAATGGCCACCATAAACAAATCAACAAACAACAGGTGCTGGCAAGGGTGTGGAGAAAAGGGAACACTAGTGCACTCTTGGTGGGAATGCAGACTGGTGCAGCCACAGTGGAAAACAATACGGAATTTCCTCAGAAAACTAAAAATGGAACTGCCTTTTGACCTGGCAATTCCACTGCCAGGATTATACCCCAAGAACCCTGAAACACCAATCCAAAAGAACCTATGCACCCCAATGTTCATAGCAGCACAATTCACAATAGCCAAGTGCTGGAAACAACCTAAGTGCTCATTAGTAAATGAATGGATAAAGCCCTTCTTAAAAATAATTCGATTGGCAATGTGATATTTAGAACTTCTCAAACTATCCAATAGAAAAAATGATTTAAAAATCATAAGAAATTTAAAAATATGCTTTCAATGTGATGAAAACAAAGAAATGTAAAAATGAAATTATTGTTTCTCAGCCACTGAAAGACTATTTCTCTAGCTGCAAGGGTTTAGAGACTTTTAACCAAGAGAAGCTGATGTCTACTACTTTCTTACTAGGTTTAAAAATACAGTTTAGAATCCAAGTCCAAGATTATCTTTTAAATAAAAAACATTCTGTGTTGTTATTGTTGTTGTAAATGCTTTAACCACAGGCCCCTGGAGCCCATGGTAAGTATTTTCACATGTTCAGCCTTCCCTATTTGTAACCTATTCATAATGACTAGAAAACCATAAGTGGAATAGTCAAATAATAAAGACTACTTGTACATTGGTTACTGCAACAGGAAGTGAACTTTTATTAGCTTATTCTACTTTTATTATAGGAGAAAATCTTCATCCATACAACTGGAAGAGTGTAGGTCACCTTTCTGAGCATTTTAATGCTAATGACCACAACACCGGGGAGCAAGGAACTGCCCTGTGACACTCTGCAGGAAGCTCAATGACTTCGTTCTCCCCTAGGAATTTGAACCATTACTAGTAAATGAAGAATAACCAGACAACTTAGCTGAAGAATATCTCTAAAGATTTAAAACAAACATTTGACAATACCTGTGCCACTGGCTAGAAAATGTACTTAGACTTTGTTGGGCTCCCAAGAGTATTTACAGACTTTTTGGAATAAAAGTGCCAGAAAATGTCTCTGAAAACAGAACTTGAGATTTGAGAGGTGAGAAGGTTGTGAACCTTGTCATTCAATACACTGCCCACTGATTTCAACATTTTACTTCACCTAACAAGTGAATGGGCCATATGTATTATTTTGATGTGATAGCCTTGTTTAACTTGTTATTGCATTTCCAAATGAACTGCAGGCAGATACCCAAGCTAGGACTTGCACTTCCCACCATATGTAATTATTATGGTATCAGGTATGTTGTACATTATCAATAAATACGTGTTTATTCGTTGGATGATAAGCTTCTGACTTTACCTATTAGACTCAAAAGCTCTCTTAATTCTCAGGTCTCTCTCTACACTTTATAATTTATAAATTCTTCATATTTAGAATTCATCTGGTATCCCTACAAGCCATTCTGTTATTTCAGATACTTGCTTTACTTGCCTTAGCAGAATTTATAAGTGCCAAAAAATCTTTAAAAAAAAACAACTTAGAAGGGAGATTGAGAATTATAAGTATACTGCCAGCCCTGGAACATTTGCTTAGTGACCTAATTTCATGGGAATTTGCCAGGCCTGCTCTATGGAAGAAATCCAGTCTTATTTCTTCATTCCCCATGGGTTACTCAGCTGACGCTGCACACGGCCAGCCTCTTCACATTGTTGTGACCTTCAGGATCTTTCCCATTTATACTACTCTATTTTAATTTTGCTCCATAAAGTCAGCTATAAAAAATAAAAGTGTAATTATTTATGTGGCTTAGACAAATTTATACAGTACAAAGATGGTCATTCAAATGATATTACACTGAATCACAACATGCACTTATTTCTCATTACTCTAGAATTCTGTCACATACATTTTGAATAATTCCATAAGCTTATCAGTATAAGTTATCAAGTATATTATCAATACCTGTTCTATAAGAGATAAACTACTTATTGTCCAACATAAACCTTCATATAACTTCCTTTCTCTCTTTTTCCCCCACTAGCTCCTTCTAAGGCCATAATAAAGTTATTTTCAACATGATAGTCAGTTTGACATGGTAGTGTATTGATCTGACATTCTCTTCAGAAAACCAGTGCCAAAATCTGGTGTGTTGGTACACTCAGAACTGCATTCTAATTCAGTTCTGTCTACAAGCTCATAACCTTTTCTGAAGAACACTTCGTACCTACGTTATCCCTCCGTCTGGCAGTTCTGCAATGGGCTTTGGCGAAAAGCAGTGAAGTTGTGGCTTTCTAACTTCTATATAGTCTTCCCAGGGACATTAATAAGAGAAAAGTAAACCTACTCTATTAATCCAAATGGCTTTTTAAGTAATTAGGAGATTTTAATAATAGCATCCGGTGGATGCTCTCAGGTTCCCTGCAGGCACTCCACCATTTCCGAGTAAGACAGCACTGATGCTTCGGGAGAGATGACCTCATTCTCACGGCAAATGACCTTCACTTCACGCAGATGCTGAAGCGGCAGAGGCATCTCATTATTGAAATGGACTGTTTGGCATCAGTGTTTATAGTTTAGGAGTTTGAAACCATTTTGTGGAGATAAATTTAAGAATAAAAGTGATTCAAATTTTTAAAAGACAGACATTTTTAGAAGGTTGGATTTTGACATTTTGATTTTTTCCCAGCTGACTCAAAAACACATTGAGTCTTCTCTGACTTTTTTTTCTATAAAAAATATGATAAAAACCACAGGGTGGGGCAAAAGTAGGCTTACAGTTGTTCATATGAAAAATAATACAATAACAAATAAGTAAATAAAAAAATCAATTGTGTTTTACAATACATGCTCACAACTATAAACCTACTTTTGCCTCATCCTGTTTATGCTAAGACCTTAGGTTCTTTAGAAGAGTGAAGGAATGAAGAGTTGATGTGACCTCAAAATAAATATGTATCAATAGCCTTGAAAAATACAAACTTTTAAAGTCTTATAACCATGAATTTACAGAGGAAGCCACTATTTAAAGTTTATCTTCATCAACTATAATCAATAATGCAGATGCATATTTAAATATATGGATAATTATTCACAACATTCTTTATAATACTGAAATTTAGAAACAAATATCCAGCAATAGGGAAATACTTAAATAATGGAATACACTGTAGCTATAAAACAATTTATTGTAAAAATATGTTTATTGACCTTCACACTATTTGACTTCAAATTAAAAAAACAGGTTATAAAAGCTATAAAATAGCTTCTATGAGATTTACTTTGTTTGGTTTGTGAAACAGCAATGTGGAGATCCAAGGTGGCAATGGAGTAAGTAGAAGCCATACTCACCGGCTCCCAGGACCAAACTGCAAGCACAACTAAAATAGAGAACAATTAACTTGCATAATCAACTGAAGACTAGCTAAACAAAAGTCTTATAACCATGAATTTACAGAGGAAGCCACATCAAGACTGGCAGAATGGCATAGATGCAAAAAACGCTGGCCCTGCTCTCACTGGCAGCAACTGAGGTTCTGGAGGGATATCTCAGCATCAGGGGGCTCCCCCTGAAAAACATGGAGTCTAAATCCCAAGCAGAACTCTACAGCCTGGAGCACTAGAGCCAGGAAGAAGCATCACATAACATCTGGCTGTAAAAAGTAGCGGGGTTTTTATTTTCCAGAAAGAGATGGGGGATTGCTGGAGACACAGGCACCTTCTTAAATGGCCAACACACAAAATTTCATTCATAGCCAGTCACCATGGGCTATAGTGAAGGGAGGGTGGAGTGGACTAGAGTGGCATGAGGAGAGTCAAGGGCTAGTGGTTCTGGAGAGAGAGCTCCGGGACAGCCACAAGGGTACCTGGGTTGAGACATTCTACCACGCTGCAGATGCCAACTTTCTTGGGTGAAATACTCCCCTCCCTGTGGCATCAGCCTGGGAGAAATCAATAACCCCAATGCTCTGGACTTCCTCTCACGCCACGCTGAGAAGGTTACACCCTACTGAGGACTACAGTCAGAGGAGTTTTCAGTGACTGAGCCTAACAGGCAGCTGGCTGACAGATGGAGGCAGATCTTGGGGTACCCCTGGAATTTTACTGACTCGCACCCAGTGCTAGTAAAAGCAAGCCTTGGTATGTAGCTTGGTCCTTTGTGCATGTATCCAGGCCCTGAAAAGGCAGCAAGAAACTATGGATCCCTTGTAGCTCCAAATATGTTGCCTAAGGCCAGTCACGGGCCGCGCCTTACATTGGCATGGACCAGAGTCTTTCCCCAAAGTCCCAGAAACAGCACACCGAGTGGCCAGCTTCAGACATAAGAAAATCCAATAAGCTTCACAAACATCATATCCCAAGGGAGATCTCAAGAGGAACCAAACCCTGCTGAGGCGAATTCTACTTCAGGTGGTCAGCACCTGCACTGAAGCTCACATGCTGTGATTGGGTTGAGACTCACAGTCAGCCAGCCTGAGGGTCCATCTTCTGCACAAAAGGGCCAATAGCAACTAAGATTCAATTACAGTAAGAGGGCCAACATAACCCACACAAGAAATATTCCTGGAGCACCCAGATTAGGTGATCAAGGAGATTGCACCACTAGACCCCATCGGACACCTACTACATAAGGCCACTCCGCAAAGACTAGGAGTTATAGCAGATCTACCTAATACATAGAAAGAAACACAGAGAGGCAGCCAAAATGGGGAGACAAAGAAACATGCCCCCAAAGAAAGAACAGGTGAAATCTCCAGGAAACTAGCTGAATGAAATAGAAGTGAGCAATATATCAGATATAGAGTTTTAAAAAATGGTTATAAGGATGCTCAAGGAACTTAGTGAGAACTAAAACAGCATGAAAAAGGACACAGAAACCATAAAAAAGGACTAGTCAGAACAGCGGAATACAATTTCTGGCACGAAAATACACTGAAAGAATAAACAGTAGGTAGGATCAAGCAGAGAATTGAATCAGTAATTCAGTGTAAGACAAAGTAGAAAAAACCACACAATTAAAGCAGTTTAAAAAAAGCATAAAAAAGTAAGATACTTTCAGGAAACTTTGGAACAACATGAAGCATAAGATCTGCATTATAGAGGTATCAGAAGGAGAAGAGAGAGAGAGCAAGGGAATCAAGAAACTATCTGAGGAAATCATAATTGAAAACTTCCCTAACCTGGTCAAGAAAAATAATATACCATCTAGGAAGTGCAGAGAGGCCCAAACAAAATGGGCTCAAAGAGGCCCACACTAATACACATCATAATTGAAATGGCAAAGGTTAAAGACAAAGAGAATCTCAAAGCCTCAAAAGAAAGACCGTAGCCTATGAATCTCCCTTAAGTTTGTCAGCTGATTTCTCAACAGCAATATTTCAGGTGAATTTCATGGAATATTCAAAGTGATGAAAAAGCAAGGACCTACAATAAAGACTACTTTATCCAGTAAGGCTATCATTTAAAATTGAAGGAGAAATAAACAGCTTCCCGGACAAGAAAAAGCTAAAGGAGTTTGTTAACACTAAACCAGTATTACAACAAATGTTAAAAGTCCTGCTTTAAGAAGTAAATAAAGAAAATTTTAAAAAAGAAGAACATAGTTAAGAGAATAAAAGGACAATAAATATATACCTATCAATAATCACTTTAAATGGAAACAGCTTAAATGCTCCAATCAATAAATGTAAGGTAGCTGGATGGATAAGAAAACAAAACCCGTATATATGCTATCTACAACAGACCAACCTTAGAACCAAAGATACACACAGACTAAAAGTAAAGGGATGAAAAAAGATATTTCATGCAACTGAAAATTTTTAAAAAGCTGGTGTAGTAATACTTATATCTGACAAAATACATGAAAACAAAGGATATAGTAAGAGACAAAGGAAAACACTATGTAATGATAAAGGGAGAAACCCAACAAGAGGATATAACTCTTGTCAACATTTATGCATCCAACATAGGAACACACAAATATTTAAAGCAAATCTTGAGGGACATACAGGGAAAAGGGAGAGATTGACAGTAATACAGTCATAGTAAGACATTTTAACACCCTACTGACCACGGATAGATTTTTCAGACAGGAAATCAATAAGAAAATGGCAACCATGAATGGCACACCAGATCAGATAGATTTAATTGATATCTGCAGAGCATATCACCCCAAAGCATCAGAATATATGCTCTTCTCAAGTGTACCAAGATATTTTCTAGCCTAGATTACATATTAGAACACAAAACAAGTTTCAATAAATTTAAGATTAAAATCATATCAAGCATTTTCTCTGACCATAATGGTATGAAACTGGTCATCAATCACGTGAAAAAAACTGAGAAGCACACAAAGACATGGAGGGTAATAACATGTTACTGAAAAATGAACAGGTTAACAATAGATCAAGAAAGAAATCAAAGATACCTTGAAACAAATGGAAATGAGAACACAACAGCACAAAATCTAAGGGACACAGTGAACACAGTCCTAAAATGAAAATTCATTGCATTATAGATCTCTCTCAAGAAACAAGAAAAATCTCAAATAAATGATTTAACTTTACACTTAAAAGAACTAGAAAAATAACAACAAACAAAGCCCAAAATGAGTAGAAGGAGAATCTAATAAAGATCATAGCAGAAATAAATGAAATAGAATCTAAAATAACAATATAAAAGATCAATGAATCCAAGAGATGGTTTTTTGAAAGATAAACAATATTGACAAACTTTTAACCAGACTCATCAAGAAAAAAGGAGAGAGAAACCAGATAAGTAAAATCAGAAATGAAAGAGAAAAGTAACAACTGACAGCACAGAAATAAAAATTATTGTAAAAAATATATTATAAACAACTATATGCCAACAAATTGGGTAAACTGGATGCAATGGATACATTCCTAGAAACATACAGTGTTCAAAAACTGAATCAGGAAGAATCATAGAATCCAAATAGACAGATCATATCTAGTGAAAGTGAAGCACTAGTCAAAAAATTCCCAACAAATAAAAGTACTGGACCCAATGGTTACACAGGTGAATTTTATCAAACATTTAAAGAAGAACTAACACCTATCCTTCTCAAACTATTCCAAAAAAATTCAAGAGGAGGGAAGATTCCCAAGCTGATTATACACAGCCAGCGTTATCCTAATTCTAAAGCCAGATAAAGATACTATCAAGAGAGAAAATTATAGGCCAATATCCCTGATGAACATAGATGTTAAATCCTCAGCAAAACATTAGCAAACTAGAACCAACAATACATACGACTTAAAAAGATCATATGCCATGGATCCAACAACTTGAAAAGATCATATGCCATAAGCAGGTGGAATTTATTCTGGGGATGCAAGGTTAGTACATTATTTGTAAATCGATAAATATGGTACATCATTTAATCAAAATGACAGATAAAAATCACATGATCATATCAATAGATGCAGAGAAAGCATTTAATGAAACCCAGCACCTAATTATGATAAAATAAGTCTGAGCAAAGTGAGAATAGAAGGAAAATACCTCAACGTAATAAAGGCCATATGTGATAATCTCACAGCCAACATTATACTCAATGAGCAAAAACTACAAGCTTTTCCCTTAAGATCTGGACAAGGAATTCTGCTTTCACCACTCTTATTCAACATAGTACTGAAAGCCCTAACTACAGCAATCAGAAAAGAAGAACAAATAAAATGCATCAAAAACCCACAATGAGACACTACTTCACACTGGTCAGAATGGCCATCATAAACAAATCAACAAACAACATGTGCTGGTGAGGTTGTGGAGAAAAGAGGACTCTAGTACCTTGTTGGTGGGAATGCAAACTGGTGCAGCCACTGTGGAAAACAGTATGGAATTTCCTCAAAAAAACTAAAAATGGAACTGATTTTTGACCAGCAATTCCACTGTTGGGATTGTACCCCAAGAATCCTGAAACACCAATTCAAAAGAACCTATGGGCCCCAATGTTCATAGCAGCACAATTTACAATAGCCAAGTGCTGGAAACAGCCTAAGTGCCCATTAGTAAATGAGTAGATCAAAACACTGTAGTACATTTACACAATGGAATACTATGCAGCAGAAAGAAAAAAGGACCTCCTCTCTTTCAAGACAGCATGGATAGAACTGGAGAACATTGTGCTAAGTGAAATAAGCCAGGAGGTGAAAGACAAATACCATGTGATCTCACCTATAAATGGAACTTAATCAACAAAACAAACAAGTGAGCAAAATATAACCAGAGATGGTAAGATAAAGAACAAAATGACAGTGACCAGAGGAGAGGGGGGAGGGGCATAACAGGGGAGAGAAAGGGAAGCGTCAAATCAAGGAACATGCATAAAGGACCCATGGACAAAGACAATGGGCTAGGGGAAGGATTGAAAGTGAAAGGTTTGGGTGGGTAGAGCAGAGGAGAGTAATGGGGGGAGGAAATGGGGACAACAGTAATTGAACAAACACCAATTTTTTTTTAATTTTGAAAGGAAGAAGTTAAACTGTCATTACTTGCAGATGACATGATACTGTATAGAGAGCCCTAAATATTCTACAAAAAAACTACTGGTACTTATACATGAATTCAGTAAAGTAGCAGGATGCAAAATAAATATCCAGAAATCAGTTGCATTTTCATACACCAGTAATGAACTATGAGAATGGGAAATGCCATGGAACTAAGAAAATAATGTCATTTACGATTGCATCAACAAAAGTAAAATACCTGGGCCCGGCTGGTGTAGCTCAGTGGATTGAGCACGGGCTGGGAACCAGAGGGTTCTGGTTCAATTCCCAGTCGGGGCACATGCCTGGGTTGCGGGCTGGGTCCCCAGTGAGGGCCATGTGAGAGGCAACCACACATTGTTCTTCCTCCCTCCCTTGTCCTCCCTCCCTTGTCCTCTCTCAGAAAATAAATAAATAAATAAAATCTTTTTTAAAAAAAGTAAAATACCTGGGAATAAATTTAATCCAGTATGTTAAATAAGTGTACTTGGAAAATTATGAGACACTGAAGAAAATCCAAATAAGTAGATGCATACACCGTGTTCATGGATAGGAAGAATTAACATCATTAAGAAGTTCATACTACTCAAAGCAATCTATAGATTTAATGCAATTCTTATCAAGATACCAATGGTGCCCTGGCTGGGGTCACTCAGCTAATTGAGCACCAGCCTGCGAACCAAAGGGCTGGCTGCAGGTCCGATTCCCAGTCAGGGAACATGCCTGGGCTGAGGGCCAGGTTCCCCAGTATGGAGTGTGCAAGAGGCAACCACACATTGATGTTTCTCTCCCTCTCTTTCTCCCTCCCTTCTGCTCTGTCTAAAAATAAAATAAACAAAATCTTAAAAAAAAAAAAGATAACAACGGCATATTGCACAAAACTAAAACAAATATTCCAAAAGTTTATATGGAGCCACAAAAGACTCCAAATAGCAACAGAAATCTTGAAGAAGAACACAGTTAGAAGAATCATGCCACCTGATATCAAACTATACTGCAAGGCCGCAGTAATCAAAACAGAATGATACTGGCATAAAAACAGACGTATAGATCATCGGAACAAAACAGAGAGCTCAGAAATAAATCCATGCCTTTATAAACAATTAATATTTGATAGAGGAGGGAAAACATACAATAGGCTAAAGATAGTTTATTCAATAAATGGTGTTGGGATAATTGAACAGATACATGCCAAAAAAAAAAAAAAGAAAGAAAGAAAATAGACCACTTTAAACCATACACAAGAATAAACTCAAAATGAATTAAAGACTTAAATGTTAGACTCAAAACCATAAAGATCATAGAAGAAAACATAGGCAGGAAAATCTCAGGCATTTCTCATAGCAATATTTTTTCTGATATATTGCCTTAAGCAAAGGAAACAAAAGAAAAAATAAACAAATGAGATTATAGGAAACTAAGAAGAATTTTTTAATAATTACTTTATTGTTGTTCAATTACAGTTATCTGTATCCTCTCCCCTCACTTCCCCCTCCCCTTCCAATCCCACCTCCACCCTGGCTCTGTCCATGTGTCCTCCATAGTGGCTCCTGTAAACCCTTCTCCCCATTGTCCCCTCCCCCCTCCCCCCTGGACACTGTCAGACTGTTCTTACTTTCTTTATTTTTAAGATTTTATTTTTATTTATTTTTAGAGAGAGGGGAAGGGAGGGAGAGAGGGAGAGAAACAGCAATGTATAGTTGCCTCCCACATGGCCCTCAAGAGGACCCGGCCCGCAACCCAGGCATGTGCCCTGACTGGGAATCGAACCGGGACCCTCTGGTTCCCAACCCGCGCTCAATTCCTGAGCTACACCAGCCAGGGCAGACTGTTCTTACTTTCAATGTCTCTCGTTATGTTTTGCTTGCTTTCTGCTTTTGTTGATTATGTTCCAGTTAAAGGTGAGATCATATGGTATTTGTCCCTCACTGCCTGGCTTACTTCACTTAGCATAATGCTCTCCAGTTCCATCCATGCTGTTGCAAAGGGTATAAGCTCCTTTTTTCTCTCTGCTGTGTGGAATTCCACTGCGTAAATGTACCATAGTTTCTTGATCCACTCATTTGTAGATGGGCACTTAGGTTGTTTCCAGCACTTGGCTATTGTGAATTGTGCTGCTATGAATATTGGAGTGCATAGGTTCTTTTGAATTGGTGTTTCAGGGTTCTTAGGGTATAATACCAGTAGTGGAATTGCTGGGTCGAAAGGCAGTTCCATTTTTAGTTTTCTGAGGAAGTTCCATACTGTTTTCCACAGTGACTGCACGAGTCTGCATTCCCACCAACAGTGCAGTAGGGTTCCCTTTTCTCCACATCCCCTCCAACAGTTATCTGTTGCTTTGTTGATGATGGCCATTCTGACTGGTGTGAGGTGGTATCTCATTGTGGTTTTAATTTGCATTTCTCTGATTCATGCCTGTCAAATTTGTCATCAATAAATCAACAAACAACAAGGGTTAGAGAGGGTGTGGGGAAAAGGAAGCCCTTGTGCACTGTTGGTGGGAATACAGACTAGTGTAGCTACTGTGGAAAACAGTATGGAGGTACTTCAAAAAATTAAAAATGGAACAGCCATATGAGCCAGTGATTCCCCTTCTTTGAAGATAGCTGAATAAACTTGAAACACTAATTTGAAAGAATATGTGCATCCCTATATATTCATTGTAGTTTTCATGTAGTTATCATGACATTAGTCATGATTTGGAAGCAGCCAAAGTGTCCATGAGTAGATGAGTGCATAAAAATGCAGAGATACGTTTACACAATGGAATACTATTTGGCCATTAAAAAAAGGAAATCATACCTTTTTTGACAGTATGGATGGACCCAGAGAGTATTATGCTAAGTGAATTAAGCCAGTCAGAGAAAAGACAAGTATCATATGATTTTCTTATATGTGGAGTCTAAGGAACAAAATGAACAAAGTAGAAACAGACTGATAGTACAAAGAACAGGCCGGTGGCTCTCAGAGGGGAAAGGGCTTGGAGAGTATAGGTAAAAACAGTGAATGTACTAGGCAAAAAAAGAATAAGAAACACATAGACATAGACAACAGTATAGTGATTATCAGAGGGAAGGTGGGGAGAGATAGAAGAGGCTAAATGGGGAATAAGTGGTGGTGGAAGGGGACTATTTCAGTGGTGAGCACACAATACAATATACAGATGATGTATTATAGAGTAGTACACTTAATACCTAAATAATGTCACCTCAATAAATCAATAAAAGTTTTAAAAATTAAAAAATAAAAATGAATCATTGAAAAACTTTTCTAATATTAAACAAGCACTTTAAAATAATGAGCTAAATGCTCCTGGTGAATGTGGTAGCTTGTTTTAAATAAGACTTGGATATAGCAGTACAGCGCAAATTGGCTCAGTTTTCTGTCATGATGTCATTAAAAGTCATTTATTGCGAGCATTGAAATTTACTGCTAGTGGGGAAGGAAGCTACCAAGCACATTGCAGGCTAGATTCAGACAAAGGCTTGCTCCTGTTTGCATAACTCAGTTGATGTCTCTGTTCCACATG
>PVJI01025844.1:0-19815 GCA_004026765.1 Micronycteris hirsuta
GGATTAGTTTTTGCTTATCTTTATTCTGTTGGGACTATACACCATTTGCAGGGAGCAGTGTAGGGCGAGTTCACTTCCGACACAGTCAATTGTATAAGCCTATCACCCGCTATTTTATTATGGGAACAATGGAGACAGACGGCTTGGACTCTGTGATGAATGTAGATGAGAGAGAGGTCACCCTGACATACATAATTAGTTTTAGAATGTTCGCGTAATAGGTAGAATGCCCCTCAGGCAAGCAGACATCAGGGCTGAAGTGGTCGGAAGTGAGGTCCAGCTCTGTCTGCTGCTGTCGGCACTGACAGAGCTTCACACAGTGCTTGTGAAGTGGCACGCGGAATTATGGCAAAGCTAAACGGCTTTAAAAACAAGATTTGCATAATACTATGGTCATACTACATATATTTCCCTTTAGAAACATTTGTGCAGCTAAATTATTATGCAAATTCCTAATAGGAGGTTGGCTTCAACAGATAAATCTTTGGATGCCTTATGAGAAACTAATATATGTTTAAACAAGGGTTCAATAAGAAACTGATGATAATATTCAGAGATATATTAAATTTCTGGTCTGTACTTGCTGTACATATTAGCTTAAAATGGGAAGGTGAAATAAAAGACATTTTTTCCCAGTAATAAATTATTTACTTGTTTTCCCATCCATGTGTTGGCAGAAACTAATATCCATAGCAGAGCTCATCTACAAAGGAGGGATGAAGGATGATGTCCAAACTTTGCTTTTGTTTTAATCAATAAATGAGAATATTTTGCATTATTATTATTGTTATTAACTGTATGGATGAAAAGAAGGGTGATTTTTTACAGAGAACCAAAATCTAATTTTCTAGACACTTCTAGGACAAACTAGAAGCAATCTAGAGGCACATCTGCATATCATTTATGCCATACATTATACTAGTTTATGTCTGTGATGCAATTCATTTGTTCACCGTTTAGTGTGTAGTACGTGGCAAGCAGTAAATTTGATAACCTATTATTCTATCTATGTTAAAATGAAATGCGAGGTGGGGTATTATGCTCACATTTTACTGAGGAGGTAAATGAGATAGATGCCTGTTGGTCATGGTAACCTGATTGCACAACCAAATGAGAAGAGATCAGGGACTGCAGTTAGGAAAACACCTTTTCCTTCTTTTTCTCCCTAGAAGCTCATAACAATGAATAAATCTTAATAAACAGTAAAACGCTTTCTATCCTCCATGAAGTTCAGATATTCCCACGCATTCCCACCACCATTTAGAATCACCGATAGAGAAAATGCATTGGGCAGATAACTCTAAATAGACTGAATCCTCTTTTCTTGATTTCCATAAATTTGTATTTTTCTTTTGCCTCAATGTGGCTTTTCCATTAGGTGCCGTTCTTTCCTTATGATATGTTTGGACAACATCTGACCCTGTTACTCTTGTCGATAGACCTGAAGGGGCCCACTATTGCCATGCATTGTCTCTTTTGGAAACCTTCCCTTCTTCCATTAGAACATCGTGTGTTACGCTAACGTTTGGCAATATTTAGCAAATTTAACACTGTTTACAACCTGCAGCTGTTTCATTTCTAAATACAGCAAAAGGAATTGTGAACAAGTTCAAAGAAACATTCTAATAAAATGCACCTATTAGTCAATAGGAAATAACCCAATTGAAGGTTCTTTTCATCATTAATCTCACTGTCTATTTTATACTTCCAAGAAACTAATGAAAACAGTTGCAGGGCTGCTTTTTCTCTAAAATCTAGATTTTGCTAAATTCTCATCAAACGCAGTAGGTTGATGACAGGTACAAGAAAATGGCAGGCATTTAAATGATCCAAATTATAATTGGTAATTAGCTCCCAAATTATTCCTGTCCTTTCAGTTGGAACAAAGACACTTTTTACAGTTATGTAATTGCCATAGAGAAATATAAATATCTTGCTCAGACCTTATATTCGTTTGGAGTATAAGTTGCTGAAAATGTGTGTTTGCCCATGTACAACAGAAATATGCATATGTATATTTGACAACATGAAAGGAGGATTATCTTTGAAAAGTTATATCATTATAAATAAGGGCCCTTAAAAAGTTTCTGACATCATAAACTATCATCATAAACTATTTTTAAATGATTTATTTATTTATTTATTCTTGGAGGCAGGGAAGGGCAAGGAGAAAGAGAGGGAGAGAAACATCCATGTGAGAGAGAAGTACTGACCAGCTGCGTTTTGCATGCACCCCCATCAGGGATCAGGTCCATAATCCAGGCATGTGCCCTGACTGAGAATCAAACTGGCAACTTTTTGGGCTTTGTGGGACAATGCCCAGCCAACTGAGCCCCACCAGTCAGGGCCATTATGAGCTATTAATTTTGTCTAGAACATCTTTTTACTAGGAAAATGTATTTCTTCCCTCCTTCATTATTTCAGCTATTGTGCATATTTTTCATTTTAGTCACAATGTTCTGCTAATCAAAACCAGAGATATAATCTAGAGAGATCAGGGGAATTAATTAGGTACACCTCATTTCTACTCTGCTAATCTTCCCTGTGTTCCCAGCTCAGGGACAAGGAGCCCGTCACTGACTGATAAACCAAGGAGATTCTCTTTGCTTTATAGAAGGATCTACAAGAAGGCTGGTTATGGTTTGCAAATCTTTTAGTCCAGGCCTGACATAGCAACACTTGATCACTGACCTTGACATAGAAAGCATTGCACTGTGTGTGGAAATCAAATAGAGGTACTACCACTTTAGCTGCTTTTATTCATATTTTAACCAGAGAGAGGGGAAAGTATTAATTAAAGCTACATGGAAGAAGTGACCTAGAGCCTCAAAGGATGCTTTATGACCTTACCCCTTCTAATTGCAAACAATCTGAATGAAGACATGTTGGCAAATGTATCTACTTGCCAACTTCAACAAAATGGATCTAATCCACAAGAAAGTTTGACACACAAATTCAGTTCATTAACTTTTCATTTGAAGGGGACTGGTTGAAACAAGAAAAGAGCCTTATTTTTCTTTCTAAGGGATCAGAAATATTCTACTAATAAAAATCTGTTCTTTCTTCCCTGGCTGGTGTGGCTCAGTGGATTGAGTGCCGGCCTGTGAACCAAAGGGTTGCCAGTTCAATTCCCAGTCAGGGCACATGCCTGGGTTGCGGGCCAGGTCCCCAGTGAGGGCCATGAAAGAGGCAATCACACATTGATATTTCTCTCCCTCTCTTTCTTGCTCCCTTCCCCTCTGTCTATAAATAAATAAAATCTTAAAAAAAAAAGACTGTTCTTTCTAAGTCAGATTAGAGAACTGGAAAGCCATTTTCAAATAAATAGAAGATGCATCACAGATCCTGGAGATGACAATAAGACTCAAGTGTAATGATTCTCTAGAAGTTTGAATAATTGGGTTTAGTCATCTGATATTGTGCCCCCAACAAGGTAACTAACTTATTTCTTGGTTATTAAATACCAACTGGTACCTGCCTCCCACTTGTGTGCTTTTTTGTTTTTAACCAAAATGCATGTTAAAGTATATTTGTTTTGGGAATATTTACTTTAGAAATTGTAACATAAGTGTTTGTAGGTTAAATTAATTAAAATTCTAGAAATAAAAAAAGATCAACGTTAGGAAAAATCTACTTCAAGAAATCAGGGCATGGGTCTTATATTCAATAAAAATTAATACCATACTCCCATTAACTATCCTAAAGTAGTCTGGTTTCTCTAAAGTTGTGCTCAAACATTTTCCTTTCAAGTAATTATTAGTGAAACAGTGAGTAGAATTCCTCAAGTCCAACAACATTCAGATATATTCTGTAATTTAGAGTAAAAGAATTGGGACGAATTTTTCTGGCAAGGAAAACCTCTACCGTGTGACTGGCAGATTGAAGGCTGACCTAGATGATTCCCTCCCCACCCTCTGGCCCCCATCCATGCTGCTATGTTGGCAACCCAGGATGTGGCCCAGAGTGCAAGGAGCTGGCTGTCACTGGTCTCCACACGAAGCCCTGGGCCACAGGAGGAAACTGTTCCCAGACCCCTGGACCAGGGGCCCAGTCAGCTCTCATGCCCATCAGGAATGAAGATCGCACAGGTGGAGAATGTCACTCCATCCCCTCCGACAGCACCTGCAGGTGGGGAGATTGCCATGGTCATCATCTCTGAATGAATTGCTCTTGTGTTAGCTAAGAAAAAAAAATAGTAAGGAAACAAATATTCAAGGTGAAATAGCAGTTTGATAAAATATTAGAGTTAGTTTTCTTATAATATCTGATTTGGAACTGTCCAAACTATCATCCTTCCTTTTTTATAACTTTTTATCTTCACCTAGGACATGCTTATTGACTTTAGAGAGAAAGGAAGGGAAGGAGAGAAAGGAGGAGAGTAACATTGATCGGTTTCCTCCCGTACATGCCCTAACCAGGGACCGAACCACATCCCAGGCATGTGCCCTGACCAGGAATTGAACCCACGACCTTTCAGTTTACTGGACAATGCTTCAGTCAACTGAACTACCCAGCTAGGGCCAAATCACCATATTTTTATAGTTATACAGAGGTCTGTAGGACTGTGTACAATTAAATGAAAATAATTATTCAAAATTTATTTTCAAATTTTACCACATACAACAGGTTTTAGAGAACTGGTTTTCACATCCTTTTGTTTTGTTGTTACTTCCCACCCTGCCAATAGCAATTATATGGTAGCAGTAAATTGAACACAGAGATATTAAAGCTCTGACAAGTTCATTTCAGCATTTTTTTCCTTCAGTTGTAGCTTCTTAAATCAAATCTCCTACAGAATATAATAAAATTGTGAGTCTCATGTCCCCTTCTGGAATTGGGAGTAACTTTGTTACAGGCCCCGAGAAATGTGTTCTCCATCTAGGAACGGATGAGGTTTACCACTCCAGCGTGGGTGTGAGCAAAGTTCCAATCTTTAGTCTAATTTTCCTAGGGCCTGGTTTTGCATTGCCAGAATAGAAATGGCCCCAGAGCAGTGAATTTATGCCTCCATAATGAATATGGTTAGTCCACGATCACATGCCAAGTACGTGTTCATATCATCTTTACGACCCACATCATGTATCATGGAGCTACAGGCTGAAAGGAAACTAATTAACCTTTAATGAGATGAGGACACTGTGGGACAGTTGGCATTATAGAAGGTCTGCAATTCCCAGACTGAGACAGTCACCTGGGCTCTATGCCACTGTAATCTACAACCTATGTTTGGCACCCGCCTTCGTTAACAGTGTCAACCAAATCTGTCCACAAAAACCAAAGCAAAGCAAGTCAAAATGTGACCCAAGGGAAGCCGACCCAGCTGGGTTGATATAGGGAATATGGGAAAGAGTGAAATTGTTAATATAGCCATCCTCAAATTATACACTTTGTAAGCTCATCACAGAACATTCTGCTTTATAGGAGTTTAACCATGCAGGTATGAAATTAAAGGAACACACTCAAACCAAACAGTGGCATTAATATGCTCACTCATCACCATGAAACATGCCATGCTTTTCAATACTGTAGGATTCGTATTAAATTTCAATTGAAGATAAAGGTTCAGTGAGTTGATCTGTGCCCCATTTCCAGGATTCATAGCATTTCTGAAATTACAGACTTGTTGTCTCACTAATGTGCAGAAGAACAATGCTCGAAAAGGGTTGATGGTTCTAAAAGTTGAGAGAGAAATCTCTTTGGAATTGTTTGACTTCCATGCTTATCATATGAATTGACAGTTATTCTAGAAAGAAAATACAGAACCTGTCAAACAACTTTCTCTTCATATTGATCTTTCCATGGAATCCGGACAAACATGTTTATCCGGTGGCACATTGATGTGGCAAACACTTAGGCATTTACCAGGGAAGGAGTAATGACGTCATACAGGCTTCTCTACAGTAACCTGTTCGATTTACATGAGAAAGGGGAGAACTTCATTTCCTTCTTTTAGCTCAAAACAGGTTGGAATAAATTATAATGAATTAACTACTCTCCTTTTAGTTGTCACACTTAAATAAGAACCATTCTCAATGATCTTTGTTTATAAACTGTATGCATGTCACATGATAACATTAAGATAATTAAGGCCTTTAATTTTATGGGCTGTTTAATCTATTCAATAATGATGTTACCTCACTACTAGTGACTCACGTTATAGTGAAATTTCTTCTGTTATTAATGCTAGTATCTTTCCAGATCTAGCAACCAATAATTTGCTTTTCCCAAAACAGTCGTTTTTGCTGATAACCAGAAGTATTGGACTCTCTGAATTTGTTTAGAAGAATGGAGAAGTGTGACAGGACAGTTTCTTAATAGCAGAGCTCAACATGCAAACCATTTTTAACCATGTTGATTATGTCTTTAATGGCAAGTGAGTTTTATAGGATCCCGGGGTCAAATGCTCTGTAAGTTCAAGTAGGAGCAGACGAATCAAGGGGAGAATCCTTTCACCTGCCATCACTACACACAAACACACAATAATGCTTTTTGTTTAATGGAAAATTATCTACCAAAGGGTTGGGGAAATTCACTGACTATATATTGTATCTATTTCTTAGGCACGTGGACCATGAGAATTGCATGTACAATGTCCTGAGCTATCACCTGGTTCTCAAACTTCAGACATGAGAGTCCCCAAAGGGTCTAGTTTAAAGTGCTGTAAAGGGCTCACCCTGAGAAACTGTGACGTAGTGAACCTGAGGTGAGACTCGAGAATCTGATTTTGTGATTAGCACCCCACATAATTTTTATGCAGGTATTTCATGGGTTACAGAGAATGTTAGTTTACCTTTCCTTGAAGAATATGAGTTCTGAATCCTAAAATGAATATGACAGGAGGAAGTTCTTGTGGTCTGGGGGTCAGGCTGTGGCAGAACCCTTTGTCTCGAGGCTGCTACTGTTGAAGAGTATTGAGGGACGACGTTAATTTCCTGGGAGGAGCTACACAATTTGCAGAAACCAAGCACGTGTGTTAGGTGAGAAAAAATGGCCTTCAAACTTAAAGAGACTTCTTTGAATGAGAATCCTCTGACCCCTACCAAAGCTCTGTAGCAGAAGAGGACAGAGAACCTTAAATGATAAAGACATCTTTAGAGGAGAACAATTTGGTGGTCTGGTCATAAAAGAAGAATCTCAGAATATGTTTTATTTTTTATGATAACACACATACAAAAGAAAATGTCTTTATTTTAACTTTATTTTTGAAGGCTATTTTTACTTGGGCAGGTTTCTCCCCCTATACAACAAATGTTATTTCATTGTCTTTTGGCCTCCATAGTCACTGTTGAAAAGTCATCTATAATATTACTACTTGTGCTCTTTACAATATAATATGCCAAAAGCCCCAGTTTTTAAAAATTTTTCTTTATCATTACTTTTGGTCAGTTTGACTATTTCTAAGTAAGGTATGAATTTCTTTTTATTTAAGTTGCTCAGGGTTCCCTGAACTTATTGAAACCATATTTTGATGCTTTAATCAATTTAGGTAATTTTTAGTTAGCATGTCTTCAAATAATAATTCTGTCTTTACTCTCTTCTTTGACTCCAATTTTATGCATACTAGTCAAGTAGACTACATCTTACTTATGCATACTAGTCAAGTAGACTACATCTTTATTTGTCTCTTATGCACTGTTCTGTTCTATTCTTTTTTTCACTATGTACATTTGTTTATTCATTACTCTATACTTGGGTTCACTAATCTTGTGTTCTGAAGTGTTAAATCTATTACTAAAGCCATATAATAAGCTCAGAATTTTAAATAATGTATGCTTTAGTTCTAGAAATAACTTGCCAAACTACAGCCTATGGACCAAATAGAGCCCACCACCAATATTTGTAAATAAAGTTGCACTGAAATACAGTCACATCTACTTGTTTATGTGGTGTCTGTGGCTGCTTTCACATTACAGCAGCGAAGGTACATACTTCACTAACAGAACCACATGGTCCACAAACCCAAAGTAGTTACTAATTGGCCTTTTACCAAAACAACAACAACAACAACAACAACAACAAAACAAAATAAAAATTTGCTATTTCTCTTCTAGAATACCCACTTGTTTGTTTGTTTGTTTTTTATCTTTACCTGAGGATAAGCTTATTGATTTTAGAGAGAGGGGAAGGAAAGGAGAGAGAAAGGGAGAGAAAGATGGATTGGTTGCCTCTCCCACACTCCCCAGCTGGGATTGAACCCACAACTTTTTGGTTCACAGAATGACACTCTAACCAACAAGCCACACCAGCCAGAGCGGAATACCCATTTGTTTTTTAATATGGGTTTCGCTTCTCTGTTGAAATTATCCATCTCTTCATTCACTTGGTTCATCTTTTCTTCAGATATTTTAAAATTTTATAATTGTCATTTTAAAGTCTTTGACTATTGTTCCCCGACAAATGTATACTTCATTGGTCTATTTCTATTGTCTGATTATTCTCTTGATTTACAGACATATTTTCTTGACTCTTCTTGTCTCAACTCTCAAAACTTCCATTTCAGTCATTGTTTATAAAAGAATGATATACACTGAAGTAAGTGTTACTTGTAAGCAGAGAGGATTGACCCTGTCCTTTACTAAGCAGATAGTTTGAAGGGCCATTCGCCATTCAGACGACTTCAATTGTGCTGGGTCTGAGATTCTCTCTCAGGTAGACACAATCCAGAAAGGTCTCAAAAGCAAGCTCTATAGGATGTTTGTTAAAACATCTCCCTCTAGTGGTACTTTTTGCTTTTAAGTACCATGCAGCTGTTCTCTTCCCCCTCTCACTGTGGCCTTTCCTGGCTTTGACTTTGGTGGTCTCTCTTCCACAAAGTATTGCCTTTTTGAAGGTTTTGAGCTTAATTCTTCAGCCCACCTCACACAGAATCAAAATCTGGCAAAGAGAGCTCTAGTATGTTTCTCTTCCTGTAGAATATAACTTGACGCTAAAGCACTACAAGACTGGGAGTTATTTTGCTGCGGCTTCTGGCTAGCCTCCAGCTTTCTGCACTGCCATAGCACTCAGCAAATTTCCTACTGGAAAAACAGCTGTACGTCTGGGGCTCTTCTAGATTTCAATCTGTCATGCCAGACACCAGGGCCTGAAAGCCCTTCTGAGTTCACTTTTTCTTATTAGAGTCCATCTAGCTCCAGTTAGTGATCCTCAGTCTCAGAATATTCCACTAGGAGTATAAATCCTGATCTCAACTCACTCAGCAAGACTCTTCTCTCTCTCTCTAGGATTTAACTGATTTAGTCTTGCTTAGTTCCGCAGCCCTACAGTGTTTTCAGAGGTATGATTTTTAGAATGCACTCCCTTCTTCCCATTGAAATGATTGCTTCAACCTATTACATCTTACTTGGAAGTGGAAATCCCAAATTAAATACAATCCTAACTACTATATATAAGAACCTAAACAATATAATCTTCAATTTATCTTTCTACCTTTCTCTATTACTGTTCCCCAGATTGCATGCTACGCTCTACCAAAATTAGATTTTTTAGTGTTTTTTTAATAACACACCAAAATTTTCTGCCTCTGAGTCCCTGCTCATGCTGGCCCATGCCTGCTAGAATTCTACATGTTCTCAAAGTCTTACTTGAACTATCACTTTTTAATGCACTCTTTTCTTAAATTATCAATTGGAAATGATCTCTCCCTGCTTTAAAAACACTTTCCAGAGGTATTTTACCTTTCTTAAAATATGTAATATTGCCTTATCTTTTCTCTTTTTATAAAAAGGTAATCATTTTATTCCCCTCAATAGGCAGATTATAAATGCCTTACAAGTAAAATGTAGGCACGTTCTTACAAGTAAGTACTGTGCGTAATCACTTTATAGGCTCTTAAATATCTTGACCGTAAAAGTTTGCAAGGGGCCAACTGATCCCTTGACAAATCCCAATTCTCTCACGGCTGTCTCTGTTGCTGTTCTAGGGATAGAATAGCCACTTTAAAACTGGCTTTATTGAAGTATAATTGACTTACCATAAACCATATGTATTTGATGTATGCCATTCAACACATTTTAACATAAATTTACATCCATGAAACCATAACCACAATCAAGATAATGAATATACCTATACCTGCAAAGTTTCCTCATTCTGCTTTGTAATCTCTCCCTCCCACTGCAAACCCACACAGCACTGATCTATTATTCTCAGTTACTATAGATGAACCTGTGTTCTCCTGAATTTTATGTAGACAGAATCACACGGTGAGCACCCTTTTTGTTTGGCTTATTTTGCTCAGCACAATTATTTTGAGACTTATACTTGTTGTATGTTGGTGGATATTTGGATTGTTTCCTGTCATGATTATTATGCATGAAGCTATTATGAATATTCACGTACAAATCTTTATGTGGACACTGTGTTTTTATCTTCCTTAGGTCGGTATTTAGAAGTAGAGTGGCTGAATTGTGTGGTAGATGTATGTTTAAGTATTTAAGGAGCTGTAAGACAGTTTTCTAAAATGATTTTATCCTTTCACAGGCCTTCCAACAGTTTGTGAGAGTGCCAGTTTCTCCTTGTGCTACTTGCCATCGGTCGGTATGGTAAATATATTTTTTTTAATTTTAACTATTTTTATAGTATGTAGTGTTATCTCATTGTAGTTGTAATTCATGTTTTCTAGTGACAAATGACACAGAATTGTTTTTGTGGAACTATTTGCCATCCTTTCATCTTTTAGCAACGTGTACACACACCATACGAACACAGAATCACCGCTGGATTAAATTCTAATTAATTACCTGACCCAGTGTAAGTCAGATTCCCTAATTTATGGACATGTGTTTAGAATTTAGAAAGAAAATTGATCTCTTTGAGAGAATGTGTAAAATGTTATCAAAGGCACTGTAAACAGTCTTATTTGTTCATAGTCTTTAGAGCAAAAGAAGCTAATTTGCAGAGAGAGAACAAAATACTTAGAGGGAAAGAGAGATGGGAGTGATACAGTATACTGTTTGGATTCGTCCCTCTTTCCAAATTCCAGTTTCCATCATTTCTGAATTTCAGCTACTTTCTGACCTCAAGTCTGAGGAGGCACAGTTACCTTCCTGTTGATCTTACCTAGCTCCAGGTGTCTTCTGTAATTTACAACAAAATTACTCAAGAAATTCTATTTAATTTATTAAATATTTCTGCAGTGTTGGCGGTAGGTTTCCAAGGTGGAATGATTTCTTCAGGGCAATTGAAACACTTATTCTTTAGCAAGGTGCCATATCTGGCAAGTACATTTAGCAAGCATGTACATATACCATATTTCATTGTTTTCATTTCCAGTGTAGAATAACCTTTGTATATAGTGTTTTCACAGGATTAATGGCTGGTTGGGTTTAATGACTCTCAGCCACGCCATGGGCCGTCAACTCTTCTCAGTTAGCCATTAATCCCCAGGAAATGCCTTGTACTTCAATCATTATGGTTTAATTAGTCATTAAGAATTTGCCGGTTAATTGCCACATTACAAGAATCAAGACATGGGGCCGGTGGCTGCAAAGACCAGAAGCATCACAGTAATCCCCAACACAGAATAAGGGGGATCGTAGGTATGTGTGCGTCTGTGCATGTGCACAGAGGGCAGCAATCAGGAAATGCTTTTATGTTTTTACCTGATGATTTTCAACCAAGAAGGTGTTTGTATAATTACAAACTACTTCAATGAGAAAGATAATTGTCTGAGTAATTCTTGGAAAAGATACCAAGTTTCCAGTTTTACAAAGATTAATTGGTTAAGACTTTTCCAAGTGTGATTTAATATTAGGCTGTACAATTGGAATAGTATCAAATGTAGATGTTCCATCAGCCAGCTACTTTGTCTTAGTTAAACTCTTTGCTCTGTGTCTCAGTCCTCTCATCTGTAAGCTGGAAAAGCTGTACTAAGATTGGGAGTGTTCTTACATTTTATTAAAATTTTAATTACTGAAAAATAGATTTAAGCTAAGAAAAATGTTAGTTTTGTACAAGAAATATGAATTATATTAGACTTTTATTGAATCCTATTTATCTTAGAACCTCCAACTTAGAATATAAAATTATAATTTTCACAAATCACCAATATTAAGAATATTAGATTTTCACTATAATTCTGTATATATTAAAAAGATAATAAGAAAACATTATAAACAATTTTATATAAATAGCTTTAGCAATTTGTATAAAATAAACAAATTCCTTGAAAGATACAAACTACCAAAGCTCTCTTAGGACTAAATAAATAACCAACATAAGTTCCATATCTATTAAAGAAGTTGAATTTGTGCTAAAAATACTTCCACAAGGAAAACTATACAACTGTGTGTCTTCACCAAAAGTTTAACAAAGAAATTATATTTATTTTGTGCAAGCTTTACCAAAAATGTATCTAGACACATGCTTTTATAATCCTGTGTTTCTGGAAGAGAATACATATGAGTTAGTCATTAGTTGGAATTTGTTAAATAAAATACTTCAATTTTGACACTAAGGCTCTGAACTTGACAGAATAGCTTATGTTTCCTGTCAAAATAAAAGTGTTATTAAATAAAGAGAAACATCCATTATCAGTGTTAATTAAAAAAACTTCATGAACTTCAGGATACAAACTACTGATACATACTATAAAAAGTACACAAGAAGGAATATTTAATATTAAATTATACTTTTAAATAATATGACACTATAGGAAGTTATACATGGACTGTTGTCCTAAAAGACAATAAAGTGTGGGGACTAAATAAGTGAGCAAATGTTTCAAAATATAGTTAATTTTTAATGTGGAAACTAGCATATCTTAAAGCTAACTCAATTAAAAAAACATTTAGTAAATGCTCCTTATCTGATAGGCACTCTGAGAATTTGTGCTGGAAAAACAAAATGAAATCCAATGAATTTTTAAAAACTAGATTGCGTTCTCTGTGCACATTTTCTGAATGGCACAGTTCATCACATTCTTATCTAGTAAACTGCATTGCTTTTGGGTTGTGTGTATTATACTTGAAAACATTTTGTGCCCACGAGACCACTTCTCTCTCCACGTCTGCAATGAAGATAATAATAACCGACAATCTCAGGACCAGAGAGAGGGCAAGTACATTGGAAGGTTTCTGTTAATTAGGTAATGTGGTCACTAGGGCAAAAGTGTATCTGAATTATAAGTTGTTTAAATCTCAAAGGAATAAGAGTTCTACCTTTGTTACCCGAGAGGACAGATCAGCCTAGTTAGAAATCTGTTCTATGATGCCAGAAATCTTCCCATGATACGCTATTCTCAGTATTAAGATTTTAAAGGTCAGAAAATGTTGGCATTCAGAGACAAGAAGAGAGAAGTGGGAGATGCCATACCTACTGTCACTAACTTTGAGTGTATCATGATGCTGAGATTGTTTCTGATTCTCCTCCACTGCAATGTGCTCATTCATTTATTCATTCATGCAGCCAATATATGAGGACCCACCATGTGACAGGATGTGCCTTATGTTCTGGAAACACAGTGGAGAATAAGCCAGAGTAGGTCCTAGCCCTCATGGTGCTTGTATTCTAGTGCAGAAGGAAAATAATAAATAAATAAATAAATACATTAATTAATTCCAAAGCATTTTGAAGATTGGGGGGGCTCTATAAGTAGCTGAGGACCTGGGGCCTTAGGTTGGGTGTGTTTACAGACCATGTGAGAATGTTGAGCCATTGGAAATGAGAGTATAAAATCTCAGGAATAGGTCACACCAGACAATGCATTTTGGGGGATCACCAGCATGTAGATTGTATTTAGGATCATGATATTAAATGAAAATAGGTACGCGGAGAATAGAAGCAGCCCTGAGACAGAGAAGTAAGCTATTCCTAAAATGTGATTATATGATGTGAGTAGAGGGGAGGTCAGAGACCATGGGGCAGAGAGGTGGCTGCTGGACACTTTGTTGGGAAGGTAGGGTCCTGTTCAGGAAGTTCGACAAATGACAGTAGCATCCCGAGAGAACAGGGTTGAATTCTGTATTTGAGACAGAGACTGATCCTCCATTTTGTTTACTTCTGTCACCTTGGAAACACAACACATATTATTTGCTTAGAACTTCCCACCCTACAGACAAAGAGCAGCCAACTTCCTGCCCAAAACAAGAGACTGAAGGCTCTTCCACCTGTAATCCCTGATTGCTTTGTCTGCCGCCTCTCAGAGCCCGTTCTTTGAGGGGAAAATCTGCATTATCTCCCCATGAAAGCTACCATATCTAGCAGCTCTTAGCAATTTATATTCAGATAAATTGCATTTGATCCCTCGTATAATATTTTCTTTCATTCTAGCAGATACCACAATTGTATTTTAACTTGAAAACAAGTGTTTATGTTCATTTGTTGTCATAAATGGGTCTTCTCTATTGACCTTTTTTCCCCACATGAGATTAGACATAGCTGAGGCCACTGTTTAGGGGCTCTTCCCAGTGTTATAGTTTCCTCCAGCTTTGCAGTATGTTCTGTTCTAGTTCCAGATAGTCTTTCTGCCTTTAAGATTGGCCCTCTGCCTAATGTTGACCTGTCCTTGTCCAGAAGTTGCTGATTCTGTCAACTCAGAAAAGGTGCAGGTAAAAACTTCTGGAAGCCATCCTTGCCACTGCTGTCTTCGCCAAGAAAACCAAAGCAGAAAAACCACCTATGAATCAAGGCCCAAAGAAGAAAACAGAAACCACTGTCTATTTTCAGAAGAGATGAAATTTAATGGAGGGAGTTTGTTATCTACATGTGGAATGGCTGAAAAGCCAACCAGGGAATGGTGGGGTCATTAATAATGCTCATGAACATCAGGGGCACCACCATCCCGGGGCTGGAGGGATAAAGAGAGGGGATAGTAAAAATGGGCAGTGGACCTGAACAGACACTTCTCCAAAGAGAACATGCATGGCCATGAGACATATGAAAAGATGCTCAACGTCACTAGTCATCAGAGAAATGCAAATTAAAACCACAAGGAAATACCACCCCACACCTGCCAGCATGGCCATCACCAACAAATCTGCAAAGAGCAAGCACTGGCGAGGATGTGGAGAAAAGGGAACCTTAGTGCACTGTTGGTGGGGATGTAGATTGATGCAGTGACTATGGAAAACAGTGTAGAGCTTCCTCAAAAAAATTAAAAATGGAACTCCCTTATGACCCAGTGATTCCACTTGTAGGGATATATCTGAAGGAACCCAAAATACTGATTCAAGTATACCTATATGCTATGTTCATCGCAGCATTATTTACAATAGCCAAAATGGAAGCAACCCGAGTGCCCAACAATGGACGAGTGTATAAAAAAACTGTGGTACATACCTACAATAGAATATTACTCAGCCATAAAAAGGAAATATTACTATTTGTGACAATATACATGGAGTTACAGGGTATTATGCTAAGTGAAATAAGTCAGACAGAGGAGGACAAATACCATAGATTTCACTTACATGTGGAATCTAAAGATCAAAATAAATGAACAAACAATTGAAACAGACTCATAGACACAGAGATAGTTGCCATAAAGGAGGGGGGTTGGGGAGCTGGATTGAAAAGAGAAAGGGGTTAATTAAGTACAAATTGGTAGTTACAAAGTAGTCATGGGGCGGGGGGGGCATGGAAAATACAGCATAGGAAATATTGTCAGTAATATTGTAATAATTTTGTATTTTGCCCGTTGGGTACTAGAAATATCAGGCGGGGGACACTTTGTAAAGTATATGTTATACTATACACCTAAAAGTAATACAGAATTATATCGAATGTAAAAATATCTAGAGACTAAAACAGGAGAGAAGGGATAGTGTCACTGGAGCCTAGAAGTGGCCTGTCCTCTGGCTTCTGAGGCTGCCCAGAGCAGCGAGAGAGGAGGACACAAACCCAGATTCCTTCTTCTCTCCTTTAGTGCCTCCCACTGGCCAAACTCAGATGGAGGCAGTTGGCAGTGGAGGCTGGGGTGTGCAGGTTGCAGGGGTCAGCCTCTGGCCAAAGGGAAGAGAGCAAGGGAAAGACTTGCTCTGGAGGCAAACGGACCTTCACCCTAGGCCTAGAGCATTCTAGATAATGCTTCAACAGTGGTAAAGGAGATAGAGCACTGTGTCTCATTTCTTAAGGGTGAATGCGATAAAACTAAGCAAAGAGTTCAAGGTGTCTCTGTTTAATCAGACAGATCCCATTCCGACAAACCACAATTTTAGGGTAAACTGCATCTTTTGGCACCTCTCTTAGAAAAATCATTTATATTTTCCAAATTTCTAAAAATAAGACTTACTAGTAATTTACTGTTACTCAAGTCCCTTCACATCAGAGTACACCAATGCTAGATTAGAAAGGAAAAAAAAAACTCATTTTCTGTACACAGTAGCTCTCTCCACAAGGTTGGCTGAAACTCCTGACTTAAAAGTTGGATTTGGGTACACGTCTGTTTTCTTGGAAGAGATATAACAAGTAAAGCCTACTGCTAGTAAGTTGGTTCTTTCCTCTCATTTTTCATGGATTCATTAAGAACAGAGTAAAACATCTAAACATCTCTGAAAGTCCACTAGTTGGTTTTGATTCCTACAAGAAGTGCTAAATATATTCAGCAGACAAAGAATATAATCTGAAAAAACAAGCTTACAATAACAAAGTTCTTCATGTATTATGGTGGTCTGAGTATATTAAAGTGCTGCTGTTAATTAACTTGTAAAACACAGTTAAAAACACCTGCTCTTGCTGTAGCAGAGGATTATTATGAGGGCAAAAGGAAGGTTAGCAAATTCTCTGAGAATGTATAATGAAGTACAAATGGGAAGTATTATCCAGGTGAATTTATTATCAATTGAGAAGTATTTAATACTTGATACTTAGAGTAGCGCAGTCACTTACAAAAAGTAGGACTTAACAAATAATATTGCTATATTTTCCAACTGTTACTCATAAGATATGATACCTTAAAAAGAATAACTAAAGGAATTTCCCAGTAGAAGAAATTGAGGCTGCAAATGTCCCGGGGTGCTGCAAATAGTCATATGGAAGACTGTGGTCCATGTGCTAACAAATGACCAATGATGGTCAACCCAAGTAGCCAAGGAACAGCTGCGATTTTAAAGAAATAAACTCTTAAAAGAATAGCCAAACAAGAAACATGCTTTATCTTAATTGTCTCTTGCCCAAAGGAGGTTTTACTCCTACACATTATGAATGAGAGTATTTCCTGGGTTAGATCGATTCCATCACTAAAATGACAGCTCAGGGTATATAAAAGTTCACCAACATCCTGCATCTTTAACCAAATTCAGTCAACCGCTTCCTTAACTACATTTGTCGAGATTTTCTAATCCTTTGTGGGGGCAAAGAACAAAGTTTTGTATAGGTGAGGCCAACTAAGATTAAAGCTAAGATAAGGAACCAGAATTTTCATTTTACAAGATAGTGGAGTTGGGAGGGCATCTCTCCACCTCTCTCTTAAGCTCGTTATAAAGAGAGTGAGGGTGCAACTGGAGGATAGGGGAAGTCAAGACCGAGTGTCATCTCAAGTCCTTCTTGTGAGACCTTGGCTCTCAATATAGGTTGTGCTTAGTAGTAGAGCGATGATAATGGGCTGATTATTCCTTAATAAATAATGATTGACTGCCTATTGTGTGCTAGCCCTGTGCTTCAATGTCGTGCTCCCTCGGGAGACTTTTTTTGTCTTCACACTCTGCTCATTCCAGTTCTGCTGGTTAGAGACGGCACAGGACACTCACCGCCCCAGCAAACAGTCTTTCAGGGTGATCTCGCTTTGGCATGACCTGTTAGGTGTCCTGTGTTCTTTAGGAAAATAGACTTCAGGATGAGCCGGTTTTGAATATAATAACACATTTATGTCATTTCCTAATAGAAGGCAACTTCATAACATACTTAATTGAAAAGGAACAGTCTTCAACAAGTGTTTACATATTTATTCTCTATATTTTCCTCTTCCTTCAAATTCAAAAACACAATAAAACTGATAGATTCATAATTTTGTCATAACCATATAACCTATAATTCTAGCAATAACACTTCTAGCCATTCTCCATAAAGCCCCTAATATCCAGAATTAGGAAATGAAACTCATTGGTCTAAACCAGGGATACAAACCCCTTGCAAGTGCTAAAGCTCTCACTCTGAGGCTGGCTCTGCCATTTCCTTGCTAAGGATGTGAAGGTGTGTTCTCCATGCTGAACCTAATACAGTAGCTGAGTTTACGCGGCACGGATGCAAGCAACAGTTACTGGATGAGTGAGGGGGACACAAAACCACCTGAGCTGTTGATTAATGTGTTTCAGGTAAAGGAGGAGTCAGCTGGTTTCCTCTTTTCCTCCCACTTGTCTCTGACTGCCAACAGCACATGAATATTACTTGCTGGACTATTTCGCCCATGCAATGTTCCACTTCGACTTCGAGAAATGAAAACTGACATTGCTCACCACCACGCTGATTGGAAAAGATTGATAATATAGTGAAACTATTGAAAACCAAAATGTCTCTGAATTTCATGTGATCCTTATTGTGAGGCCTAAATATAAAATTTTTTAAAAACTAAATCATCGAAAATGTTTTCAAGGGGCTTTTAAATAGATGGCACTACATCTATTTAAGCATCCTTATGAAATTATAGATAAAGCAACAATGGTAAAGTCTACATATCATTAAGTATCATTATATCATACATCAAGTTGTATATATATGGAAAAAAATTGAGCATGATCCAAAATGATTGTGCACTTATGACAAAAATACTTATGTCTGCAGCTATGAATGCATCATTATAGTGTTTTGGATAGATAAATATCAAACTATAGAAAGGAATTCAAATAAAAATAAAAAGTTTAAAACTATATGAAATGTTATTTTTTTACAGTTTCCTCAATTATTTGATAGTTCTATAATAGTAAACTATAATATACTAGTCAATTATAATAATAGTAAATTATAGTATAATAGTAAATTACTCTGTAACATAACTTTTGATAAATGAAATCTCTATTCATTCATGATCTTTTTATTATCTCTTTATAGAGAATTCTAATATATACCACTGCATTTACTGCTTTTTAACTTACATAATAAGCTTCGTGCAGACAATACTGTTAAGCAATAGGTAAGAGAGATATCAAATATCTAAATAATTTTAGTACATATCATGAGCTTAGTTGTTTAGTTCTTTCTTCATCTATTATTATTTTATTCTTTACCATTTATGAAATTAATGGTACCATTAATTCATTTCTTTACTCACCATCAAGATGCTTTGATATATATCTGCAGGAGCTGCTGTATGAAATTAAGCCTTGTCTTGGCCTTATGCCTGCAAACCTCCTCATTTCTTTAAAATGAATCTGCTCCCAGAAATTGTAACTACTTCAAATAAAATCTTTGCGATCTTCACTCTCTTCTTCCTAGAACAGCACCTGGCACCTGGCAGGTTAATGTTTGAGGAATGATCAAATATACATGCTAGAAATTTGAAATTAAAATCGGCAACCAGGAGGCTGTGGTGGAAAATTAATTTATAAAATTTAACTTGCTTGTCAGTCCACGTGGTTTCTTCCAACCAACTGCTGTTCTGAAAATACAGATGCAATAATTATTTTAGATGTATAATTTTAATGGTTTTATGAACTGTCAGTGATCACAACAAACTTGTTTGAGCGTATTTATTAAAATATTTTGCTAGCAGAGGGCATGCAGAAAGATCTGAGTACAAAGATGTTCATCATTGAATTGCTTATGACAGAGGACAATTCAAAAAATTTAAAATATGGAGAGTTGGTTTGATAAAATCATGCATAAAGATTAAGACTTAACATGGCTATAAAGAATATTTAATAGCATGAAAAATGAATACTATAT
>PVJI01025845.1:0-19833 GCA_004026765.1 Micronycteris hirsuta
GAATGTACCTTCCTCTCTGAAGGATGATCAGATTTGTGTTTTAGAAACAATGCTGAATTTGACAGTTTTCTGAACAGGGGAAAAACATAATGAAACTATTGTTTCAAAAAGATAAATCCATTGGACAAAAACTGGAGAAGATTAATTCAGAACGATAAAGTTAAAGTAGGAGTGAAATAAGGTTGCAGAGTTAAAGGCACTTTAAAAAGAAAACCTGCCAGGGCTTGGAGACTTGACACAACTCCTGAAACTACCTTTCTGCCTCCTCTTTCTGCACAGTTAAATTTACCTCTAAACAATTCATTTTATGCTTTTTTTAAATCCTCAGCCAAGGATATGTTTCTTGATTTTAGAGAGAGAGGAAGAGGGAGAGAGAAGTAGAGTAGGGAGAGGGAGAGAGAGAAACAGAGATACAGAGAAACATCGGTATGAGACAAACTTCAATCGGTTACCTCCCTTATGTGCCCTGATGGGGGACTGAACCCACAACCTTTTCGACACATGGGACAACGCTCCAACCAACTGAGCCACCCGGCCGGAGGCATCTTATGCTTTTATGTACAGTTTAATAATGCCTTAATCTCCTGCTATACATCAGCCATTTCCAGAGTAACATTTCACATATGGAGGGTACTCAGGAGCCATCTTTTCATGGAACTTGTTTCTTTATTCAAAATACTTTATTTTTCATCATGAAACTGAGTCAACACGACCCTCAAAAATTCACTACAAGACTTGCTAATGCAGAAAGTTACGTGGGTTGAAGTGTTTCTGAAACATCTAGATGTATTTCACAGAAGCAGACGTGTATGTTGAGTTGTGGCAGCCAACCAAGATTTTCCCCTTTGTTTAGCGACAGCCATCTCAGTTTAATAGAGGCCAGTTATTTTTTATTACTGTATCAGAAGCAGTTGTGTTTCAGGAAGAGGAGGTGCCAGTTCCTTAGATTTACCTCTGATAAGCATTCAGTATAAATCAGGACATGAAACTACACAGACTGAAAAACCCATGTGTCTTCAGGAGCAACCTGATAGTCTCAGGGGCATGTTGAAAGAAAACAGTTTTCTCCTATTTAATACACTTTGAAATTTACTAGTGATTCTTTTATTCTTAAGGAAAAAAACCTGGAACCCACTGAAAAATGAAGATCTTATTTAATCTTAAATCAGAACCTTCTGCCAGAGACATTAATCCTAAAGAGAAATTATAAATTAATTTGCAATTACATTCATGTAATTTACATTCTTTGGCAGCATTCAAGACTTTTAATATGGAGGCACACTTAATGTTTATCGTCCTGGTACAAAACCAAGATTAAAGCCAGTTGGAAATCAGCTTTACCATCTCCCAACATCTGGCTCTAAACACACAGCCAAAAAATGTCACTTTTAATGTTGATGTAGACCTGAGAACTCGGAGTCCTCGTCTAGGCTCAGATGCAGCCTTGCGGTATGGTCTAAAAGCCACACTACCGTCTTCCTGAAGAATAGCCACTTACACAGTAAACAGATCAAGTGGATTAGCATATGCATTATAATAAAATACATTTGAAAAGTATAGTTATGAAGGCACATATTTAACCTATATTCCAAAAAAATTATGGTCCAGTCCTATTTTCTAAAACAAATAAACAATAACAAAAACATACTTTTGGTACTGGACTCAGCCTTGGATTTTACTGGGAAACCTCAGATGATTACAGGATCATTCTGGCTGTCTACCTGGGAGCTGCAGGGAGCAACTTCCAGAAAAATACTCATTGCAGGCGCCTTCAAATTTCTAGGAAAGTGATCTGTTTGGGAGAGAGGGGAAAGTGGGCTAGGGAAGCCCAGAAACTGATCTTCTCTACCATCAATTGTAGCATTTCATTAAAAACTGCCTCGCCCTGGCCAGGTGGCTCAGTTGGTTGGAGCATCATCAGTACGCCAAAAAAGATGTGGGTTTGATCCCCCGTTGGGGTGGGTATGGAAAACATCAATTCATGTTTTTCTCTCACATCAATGTTTCTCTCTCTCTGAAATCAATGAAAAAAGATCCTTGGGTGAGGATTAAAAAAAAATAAAAACTGTCTCACATATATACACCCATAGACACATGCATGTACACTTCCATTCCATAACAATGTTTCACCATATTTCTAGATTTAAATAGTATTGGACTTAGAGAATCTTTGTATATCATAAAACACATTTTATAATTAAACTTCAAAATGCTCTATCTGCTGAGGTCGTCTTCAGAAGCACTTCCGGCCAGCGAACACCAGGCACTTACCGTTCTCAAGCACCACGTCCACAGCCACGGTCGTCAGGTCCCTCGTGCATGCAGCCCGGACGTCCTCAGCAGGAGCGATGAACGTGCTAAGTCCAGTTACTTTGTTGATATAAACCATTCTTCCAAGGGCCACGTCGAAATGCTGCCGCCAATCCAAAGAACATGGGTTCGACTCTTTGTTTTCAGAACGAGTTCTCGCTATAGATTCCTCACTCTGAACACAAGTTCCATTTGGGTTGGCCGTGGAATTGTCTATGTGATTCATTAACACTCCACTGGGAGAGTTAGGGCTTCCCACCTGTTGTTCTGAAGCTGTAAGAACATCTGAATCTTTATTACTAACTGCAGGATTATTACACGGCAATACCGAATTTGTTTCTGGCATCACGGAGTTGTCTGTTGTACTGTTATTAGAACATGTTTCATTATCCTTATTGAAGGAATTATCCTGTGTGACAGAGTCTGACATTGGGATAATGACGCTCTCTGTTTTTTTAAGTTCATTTTTAAATAACATACAAGAATCCAGGGATAACCCACTGTACAAGTCACTGTCTTTCTTACTGGAATCTGATTGTGGAAGTTCAAGAAAATGACTCATCGTCTCCATTGTTTGAGTTTCTCTTTCAGAACCTTTCATTCTGGATAATTTAGAGGCTAGTGATCCAGATGACTTCTCAACATCCAAAGGTTTTCCATTAAAATGAGATAGATCCTTTAATGTTACAGAACTTTCTGTGAAGCAAGGCATCTGCTGTTCCAAACATTCTTCATCCTTGGAGAATAGCAAGTTTTCTGAATAAAGGATGTGACTTACTGGTTGACAACTACTATTTGAATCATTACGTTTCATAGTAGTGACTTTACACAGATCAAAGTTGTCTAAGTGGTTTTTGTCTCTCTGTGGAATGTCAGGTTCAATTTGAGGACTGAGAGTGGCAGTGATTTCAAAATTATTATTTTCTTCCACTTCAGCATTCAGAAGATTTTTGACTTTCCCATACTGCCTCTTAAACTTTTCTAAAGATCCTAGTTGTAAATTTAAGCTTAGCTTCTTAGGGGCTATGGGTCTGGAGGAGCCAATTAACTCACCTTTTCTTTTACTACCATTACACCAAGAATATGCAGTTTTTGGTATAGGTTTGTTCTCTAGCCTATAACTTACATTTGTTCGGCCCAATTTTTTGCTGGGCAGTTGAGCAAATTCTTTACTTAAAGCACTGGTTAAATCTTTGATGTGTGGAGTCTCAACTGAATGGTGCGCTCTATTTCCAAATGTTTCTTTGGCACTCACAGGACCAGGTTGGACACAATTTTGAAATAAATGTTCTGTTTCAGTTGGTTTAGTTTGCTCACTCTGTACCACATGAGTTATAAAGCCAGTGGAACATAATTTAATTTGCCCATAACTAAAAACATTTATTCTTCCACAATTACTAGGTTCTTTTTTTCTTTTCTCTTCCTCCCACTGAGCACCATGTCCTCTTAGTGATGTTGTCTCAAAATGCAGAGGTTGGCATCCAATTTCAGTAGCACCTTTAAATGTCTCTAGTTGATTCTCAATTCTCTTATTTTTCAGGATGTCAGCAGCCACACCATTAACAGTAGTACTTACTTTCTGTATTTCTAGATCTTCTCCATTCTCTTCAAAGCGATCCAAGGTCTGAAAAGGGCTTGCAAACATTTCTGAACCGGTTCCAGGTGGATTTTCTGAAGAGTTAAGTTCCAAGCAAGATTTTTTACGTTTCTCATTTTCTCCTGACTCTGATGCTTCAGCTCTCTCTTGTTCTAAGGTGCTTGATTCTGAGCAAGAGCTCTCTTTGTTTTGTAAAGCTGACTCTGTCATTTCACTATGACCTGGGCCATCTGACCCATACGTATACAAAAATGAATCATTTGTCCTTTTTCTGATAGTTTCTGAATCCCCAGAATTCTGTGTGTTCATGTTTCCTATAGCTTTTCTTTTTACAGCTTTTGACTGCAAATTAAACATTTCATAGGAATCCAAAATATTATTACATGCTTCTTGGAAACTTACCTGGTCACACTTCTCATCAGAGGGCACATGCTTCTGAAGAGTAGCACTGAGTAAACTAAAATCATTATCTTCACTAAATTCCTTAATGTCCTCACCCGATAATTCCACAAACAATTTTTCCTTCTCTAAAAACTTCTTCATTCCTTCCTGAATGCAAACCAGAACGGTATCCCAGTTCTGAAACTCAATCAACGTCTTTGCTGGCTCTATGCATACATCATATTCACAGAACTGGCACTGCACGTTAATTACATAGATCCCATAGAGTTCTGGGTTAGACCGATGCCGAGGACTTGAACTCATCTGCCTACTGGCAGAGCCAGTTTTTAGCTTGCATATGACACTTTCTTTCCTTAATAAAAAGTCAATGAGTTTATGCAACTTCGTTCTTAAAATTAGCCTTTTGTTCACAAACAAAAACTGCATATTCTTATTGTAATGGGCTTCAGAACTGATATAGCCATTAAGCTCAAACTCCTTATATTTAAAATTTATTTCTCTTAATTTTTGGGACTTACCTAGTCCATAAATTTGACAAAATCTGGAACAGATGTCTTTGGTTTTAGGGAGTTGAAGAACCATGGAACCAGAAACGTCATTTCTCAAAGAGAAAGAAATGGAAGGGTGCATGAGCGAGAGAGCTTCTATCCTCTGCCTCACCTTCTCAAACTCCAGTCTAGGATCCATGCACTTCCTCCTTACAGGTAACTGATAAAACAGGTTATATACTGTTACCGTTGTCCCAGCACTTGGCCTAGTCAAGTCAGCTTCACAAGCTTTCAGGGCTTTTCCATTCTGAAACAGTTTCACAAAAGTTTTCATTGTCCTGTTTTTCTTGGATGAAATTTCCACAGCACTGGCCATGTCCGCTATACTGGCCAAGGCCTCCCCGCGAAAACCGTAAAACCTCGGGTTCTCCAAGTCCTGCAGAGAGTTGCATTTACTCGTAAAATAACGATTTCCCGCCTTGTCTATGTCATCGCTCCCTATCCCAAATCCATTGTCTATCACTTGAACTTGGAAGGTTTCCACATTCACCCTCACGGCCACACATTTTGCTTCAGCATCAATACTGTTGAGGGCGAGCTCCTCCACACACTGGCCCAAGGAGCATACAGCCAAACCAGAACGCAGTCTGGCTTGTACTTCATCTGACAAGCACTTGATCATGGCAGGTAGAAAGCCGCTGGGAATGTCAGGCTGTGGTTTCCTTCTCTGACTGCAAGTAATCGCCTGGGGGAGAAAAATAAGACACACGTGCACATTATCGAAGCTTCAGCGTGAACACAGCATTCCCCATTTCTCTGAAGCACTAGGAAAAAATACCATCTGATGTAAATGAAATCTCTTATTAAACCATGTAAAGCAAAACAAAACAAATTAGCTCTGATCTCTTGGCAGATCACGCAGCTCGTGTTTGAGGCATCCAAAGCAGCACTGATAATTTCATAATTTTCACCGATTTCTTCTAAGTTCCACATGCCCTAAAGTGAAATCATAGTCACATTTGAAGTTAATCCATGAAGACAGTGTTTGAAATTCTAATCACTTCACCAAAAACAGATGCTTAAATTCTGCTAAAAAACATTAGCTAGAAATTATTCACACAAAAAATCCACACTAGTTTCATAACATTTATACATTACACAATAACCACGACTTTGACAACTCATAATAAAGTATTAAGACACTGTAATAAGAAGGTGAAGGAATAAAGTCAAATTATCGTATCAAGAAGAGATGGGCATTAAGAGATTATTATTAATAACTTTTATTATTATGGTTAAGTTTAGTTACCTCAGGGAGAAAAGACTGAGAATGGGAAAGGATAAGGCAGGAAAATGTCTTTTCATTATAAGCCTTTCTCTGTCATTTGATTTTAAAATCTTGTTCGCGTATTTACTTTGATAAAAAGTTTTCAGAAAGTTATTGCTAATATCCTTTTACTTTTGGTCTTTACAATAGCCACAAACGACCTTGGCAATAACAATGATGGTAAGGGGCTGTCTCACCTTGATTTTTAAGTTTTCTCCTAGGTGGGGAAAAAAACAAAAAGTAACATGAAGATTATAGTGCAATTAAAGATCCTCTCCCTTCTTCCGAGGTGAGAGAACAGCAGGGACTAGACCTCTCGTAGGTGGTAGGGCTAGTTTTCTCCATCCCAGGAAAACCAGAGCTGTAATCGCAGATCTGGCGATTTCTAAGACAATGTAATAAGACTTTGGGGGTTTGGGGCCGCGCCCGCGGCCGCAGACCGCCCTGGCTCACCCGCACGCCGGGCTCAGACTCCACCCCTGCCCCTCCCCCGACTCGCAACCTTAAACCCGGCCCGCCCCGACGACGGCGCCCGCCGTAAAGGAAGGCCGAGGCCTCATAGGTGCAGAAGGCTGACCCGCAGCGGTCGCCACGACGCTGCTAGAGTTAGAACAGCTCCTGGAATCCTCTCCTTTCGTCTCGTGCTTTCCCCCGAGTCACCTCAAATCCCGCTCTACCAACTCCAAATACCAACCGCCACGGCCGCCGGCTGCGCGCTCCTTGGCTGGCGAGGCTCGTGCACGCGCGAGCTCGGAGCATGCGCTTCTGAGACTCGCCGAGAAGTCCCTTTCGTCCGCGACACCGCAAGGCGCACGCGCACTAGTTGGGTCCCAAGGTCTTTTTCACACTGGTGCCTCGAATTCCCAATCCTTATCCCTTTCTAGAATGGTGGGAGAAACTATTTCTAGCAATTTTTACTTTTGGGTTTTTTTTTGTTTGTTTCCTCTTTTTGTTTCTCTTTTGCACGTACCGTTTACTTCAATATATTATTTTATTTGCTCATTCTCTTCTCTCACTAGAATGTAGCAATAGGAAGGTACGGATTTTGTCTGTTTTGTTTACTGCTGTATCCCCGTGGCCAAGAACAGTGCCTGGCTTATGTTGGGCACTCAATGAATGAATAAATCCAGAGCCTTCTATATTATCGAATTATATGTCGTTTAAGAGCTGGGAAGACTGAGAAACTATCTACTTCCACAGTCTCAACTTATAGATGAGGACGCCAAGACGCCTCAATCTTCCCAATACCACCGCAGCTTCTTTTCTAACAGAATGAGAGTGGAACCCTAAGAACACTGTGAAAATAGGCGATTTGGGGATCATTAACCAGTGTTTGCTGTCTCATTTTCATTGAAACATATTTTTAAAAATTGGAATTTGTGACAAATTTGTCAAACCCAGTAAGCATTTGATATATACCTGCTTAATGACTGATCAAACCAATCAAGAGATTTCTGGGGCTAATGAAGCAAAATCCTGATTGTTGCTTGCATTAGTTTGCCACAATAAACCACCACTGAGTGGCTTAAACTACAGATATTTATTTTGTCACAGCCCCAGAGGCTCGAAGTCTGAGATCAAGGTATAAGACATGGTTGATCTCTTCTGCAGACTCTCTCCTCATTTTGTAGATGGCTGTCTTCTCCCTCTGTCTTTCCGTGTTCTCTCCACTGGGCACGCACATGTCAGGTTCCAAATCTCCTCTCCTTATGAGGACCTGGGGCACGCTGGATTAGGGCCCACACTAATGGCTTCAGAATTTAATCTTCATCACCTCTTCAAAGATGCTATCTCCAAATACAGTCACATTCTGAGGTACTGGGGGTTAAGACTTCAATGTATGAATGGCGGGTGCATAATTTAGCCCATAATATTGCTTTTTGTGAATTCCTTTCCCAGGGAAAAGGAGTGACAGCAAAAACTCAAGAATACTAAAAGTAATTAGTCTAAAACATCATTTGAGCAGCTAAGAAATTGAACTTGTGGCATTTGTTCTTGTTAGGTGTGCAATTTCCTGAAGAAAACTTCATGGAAACCATTTAAAGAAATGATTCAAAATAACTAACTTTTTCTTTCAGATCTCTTTATTTTTAATTTCTTCTTTTTTTTAGAGAGAGAGAGAGAGAGCAAGGGAAAGAAAGAGAGGGAGAGAAACATCAATGTGAAAGAGAAGCATCGATCGGTTGCCTCATACATGCAGGAATCAAACCAGAGACCTTTCTCTCTGCAGGGTGATGCCCAACCAACCGAGCCACACCGGTCAGGGCCAGACCTCTTTACCTCAAAATTATCTTCCCACAGATGTTTACTGAGTAAATACCTCTTATTTTGCCCCAAATGAAATTCACCCTACACAGATGGATCTGATGTGTTTTTATTAGAATTGTGTACAGTTGTAATCCTTCCTTCCATCATACATATCATATACAATAATATTGAAGTGTCTGATACTAAAATAACTTACTGAAAAATTCTAATATGGAACTCAGAATAATTCTATCTCTATTAACAATAAAAAACAAAACGACTGAGTTTCTCCTGGAAAATTTAAATTCAGGCCATTATTTTACGATTTGGAAATCTGAGTAATCCAACTTTAAGATGACTTTCTCATTGTTGAAGTTTGCTCTGTCGATGTGTGATTTGGGACTTCCTCTTGTTTCAAGCCATTCCTGCATATGACGCACTTTGGAGATGGGACCTTGCAATTGTCCTTGCACTGTACCCTGGTCAGTGTTCTGGACCCATCCTACCAATCCCAGCTTTTTACCCTCAGCCTAAGGGAAAAGAGAGGAAAAAAAATTAAACAAAACAAAACGAGACTACAATCTGTTGCCAGAATCTTGGCTTAGAATCAAGCCACTGAAACTAATCTGACATTGTCCAGAACAGTCAAAACAGAAGGGCAAGAAGAATCTCATTGCTGATTTTAATATAAAGTGTTGGCCACTTCACTTCATTTCCGTCTTCTACTCTGTAAAACCCAGGCACCAGAATGTTTTCACTATGTAGTACTCATGACTTAAGATGCTTTCAAAGTGATTCCCTAAGGCTAAATGTTGTTAGAATACTGGGCTATATCTTGTACATTTTCCCTTCTCCTAATCAAGAATCTATTGGGTATATTAAATAGAAAAAGCATGAAGTTATCTGATCCTTCTCTTTGTCTTTAACCAGGGCCACACCTAAACGAATCCAGATGAATAAGGGTCCATTATATCTTTAAAGATCATTAGAAAATATTTCACAATTTCCTGGGCAACTCATTCCATTGTCCTCCCTGTAGAGAAACTGTCTAACCCACTGTCTTTATGTTGCATCCAAAGCCCACTTTCCGTCATTCTCCTAGAGAAGGAAAAAGCAACCAGATCAGCCTCTGAAAAACCAAAGTTTCATGAGATCACATAACTATTAGGTTTGCACTTTACTGTCTTTTCTTCTGTCTAAATAATCATGTCTTTAAAGTTGAGTAAGTTTATGAAGACCACCTAATCATTGCAGTTGCTCTTTTCTTATAGCCTTTCCAGTGTTTTTTCCCTTAAGCCATTAAAACTGTGGAATCAGCAAACATTTGGAAAGGTACCAACGTTTTAGAGGTAATTTCATTTTTGTAAAGTTTCCAAGTAAGGATATTATAAAAGTTATTGTTAAAGTAATCTATCTAAATAGAAGGGATTGGATTCCAAAAGAAAATGGAGTTTACATGATCGCATGCCCAAATGCCAGAGTAGTGACCTAGCAGTTGTGGGAAATGGCTGGAGTTGGCCAAAGAAAATGTTATGCATGACAAAACCACGTTTGATGAGGAACTGAAGTATCCAACAAATCATATGTTCAGAGCAAAGACATAACGCATAATGAACAAAAGAGACTGTAGTCAAATAACAATTTATGGGACACAGAGGAAATTAAGGAATGAAGAAAAATAGGAGGTACCTACAGTATGCATTAAATGCAGAAGATGTCAACATAAAAAAATGCGGAGAATGGATTTTGAGGAAAACTCCACATCCAAGTGACTCTGTTGCTTCAGATGAACCTAGGGAAGTTGGCTAGCCCTAATTCTCAGAGTTACCTTACATGGTAACCAGCTATAAGATTGATTGTGCTGAGTTTTGAGCATGAGGTTGTAACAGTCAAGTAAGTCTTTAAATTGCAATGTGATTCATCTGAACTCCTGAAAGTGAATAAAACACTTCCAGCGTTGGTGTTGAGAATGGGAATTTCCTACGGGTTTTATTTGTGTGCTCAATTCTGTCCCTACATTTTAAGTGATGGCATAATGTTGCTGACTTGTTTTCAGTTTTGAATATCTGTCTAAACAAGTAAACAGCATTTTTTTCTTAAGAAAATTCCAAAAAGCTAATTCACCCTCATAACCTTATTTTGGAAACATTTTAAGGACTATACTCACCAACGCTATTCTCAATCTAAAAAGAAAGCCCCCTCAAATTAATAACCTAGACTTCTTTCTACCTTAGGAAACTAGAAAAATAAGAGCAAACCAAGCCCGATAAAGCAGAAAGAAGGAAATAATACAATTAGAGTAGGCGTTAATAAAATAGAGACTAGAAAAAAACCAGAAAGTCAATGAAACCAAAAGCTGGTTCTTTAAAAAGATCAACAAACTTGCCCTGGCAGATATGGCTCAGCTGGTTGGAGCACTGTCCCGTAAACCAAAAGGTCGCGGGTTCGATTCCTGAACAGGGCACAAGCCTGGGTTGTAGGTTCAGCCCCCAGTCATGGTGCATGTCAGAGGCAACTCAATGTTTCCCTTCTTCTTTCTTCCTCTCCTTCACTGCCTTTAAAAATAAATAAATATACTCTTTTAAAAAAGTTTTACAATTCAACGATAATAATTCAACTAAAAATGGCAAAGGATTTGAACAGACACTTCTTCAAAGAAGATACACAGTATCTTTTTTTCATGTGCCAATAAGCACACGAAAAGATGTTCAACGTCATTAGTCGTTACAGGAAGGCAAACAAAGCCACAATGAGAATACATACATACGCTGGAATACTATTCAGCCTTCAAAAGGTAATTCAGACACATGCCACAGCATGGATGGTCCTTGAGGACATCAGGCTAGTAAAGTAAGGTGGTCACAAAAGGACAAATACGGTGTGAGTCCACTTACACGAGGTACCTAGAGTAGTCAGACTCACAGACAGAAAGTAGAACAGTGACTGCCAGGGGCCGGAGGGAACTAGGAGTGCTTGTTGGATGGGGACAGAGTTCCAGCCTTGTGAGGCGAAGAGTTCTCTGGCTGGACGGTGCTGACGGTAGCACAACAATGTGGATGTACTTAAGGTCACTAAACTGTGTACTAAAAATGGTTAAAATGGTAAATTATTCATTATGTATATTTTACCACAATTTTTTAAAAAAGATTTTATTTTTATTTATTTTTAGAGAGAGGGGAAGGGAGGGAGACAGAGAGAGAGAGAAACAGCAATGTATGGTTGCCTCTCACATGGCCCTCACGGGGACCTGGCCCGCAACCCAGGCATGTGCCCTGACTGGGAATCGAACCAGGACCACTTGGTTCCCGGCCTGCGCTCAATCCACTGAGCTACACCAACCAGGGCCCACTATTTTTTTAAAAAGTATATTATATAGTGTACATGTATTTGGAGACTTTCCAGTTATTTTTCTGTTACTGATTTGTAGTTTAGTTCCACTGTAGTCAGTGAATGTGCTTTGTATGACTTCAATCCTTTCACGTTCATTGACACCTCAGAACAAAACAAAACAAAACACCACAACGAGCTACCACTTCACACGTACTAGGATGGCTCTAATAAAAGACATAGATAGTAACTGTTGGCAAGGATCTGGAGAACTGAAATTCTTATACATCATTAGTGGGAATGTAAAATGATGTAGCTGCTTTGGAAAATAGTTTTGCCATTCTTCAAAAAGTTATACATAGAATTATTATGTGACCCAGCAAGCTACTCCTTTGTATATATATCCAAGGGAACTGAAAATAATGTTTGCATACAAACAAGTACATAAATATTCACAGTATCATTATTCATAACAGCCAAAAAATTGAAAACAACCTAAATGCCCATCAACCGATGAAGAGATATATAAGATGTAGTATATCCACACATGGCATATTATTCAGCCATAAAAAGGAATTAAGCACTGATATGCTACAATATGGATGAACCTTGAATTATGGTAAGTAAAAGAAACCAAACACAAAAGACCACGTATTGTTACGATTGCACTGACATTAAATGTCCAGAACAGACAAATCAATAGAGGCAGAAATGAGGTTAGTGACTGCCAGGGGCTGGAGGGATACGGGGTGAGTGCTGATGGGTATGTGGTTTCTTACCGGAGTGATGACATGTTCAGGAATTAATGTACACCTTTGTGGATATACTAAAACCCACTGAACTATACATTTTAAAAAGGTGAGTTTTATGGGATGCGAGTTATACTCCAAATTAAAGTTCCTTCAAGTATTCTCATCGATCATTCTAGGAGTGATTGATTTTAATTAAGAGGCTAAATGATAGCAACATGCAGACTGTAGCAAAACAAAACAAGTGTTAGAACATATATATTTAAGTGATTATAAGTAGTAAAGAATAAGCCATAAGTCTAATTAAGGGGGGAAAGATGGCATTTTCCTTCAAGTTTTCCAAATCGATATTTGTTTTTCTTCATTGTTTTATTGTCTCTAAACTGGGGGTGGGGGGTGGGAAATGGCAGTCCTTCAACCTCAAAGACCTTAATTAATCTTCGAAGCTGACACCTCCATTTACGGTATCACAGAAACCTCCCTGCATAAATGGCAGCAAAGCGAACTGGAGCGTAGCTCTTTTGCTACGATTTTCAACAATTCTTTTTTTTTTTAAACCATTATATGAGCGTGAAACATCTTATATGAGTGTGAAACAGGGGAAATGATTTGCGAGAATTGGAAAAAGAGGCAGTGACATTTAACATTCATATTTCAAAGATTCAGATTGAATTTTAAGTACTACAGTCCCAGGAATGTGACCCTTGGAAAGTTCTGTGGTCTTAACTCATTATCATTGGGGCTAGAGATACGCTGGGCGGGCAATAGCCTGATACAGCCCGCCCCCAAAGACAGCCGGGAAATGGAGATTGCGTTTCTGTGTGCATGCTAAGGGGAGATTAACGACATGGAGGCAGAGGTAGCAGCTGTCAGTATTTTGTTCATCCTCTCAATTACTCTGTAATGCTCTAGTACTGATATCAGATTCCATGTTCAGTGTTACTGTTACTTATCCTGCAATGGATTAAGTATTTTCATGAAAAGAGCTTCAGCTGGAAAAGGCAATTCTTCTTTCAATGCCACAATGAGTAGAAATGAAGTAAGTGGGGGATGGGGAACATAAAGGAGGTCTGAAGAAAATGCAGCAGCCACAGAAGAAGCTATTACATAAATTACATAAATGTCATGAGTTCATCTAAATGCCATCTCCTTGGTCAACTTTAGCTTTCCTACAAGAATTGTGGTTGGTTTAATGATGCCACAACAGGGGGAAGTGGGGAAGACCTCTAATGCCCTTTGGAGGAGAGAAGCTCATTAATATGTGTCTAGGTACGCAAGTACCACTGTTAGGGGAAAAAATTTTAAAAAGCAGATGAGCCTTCCATTCACACTGTGTTTTACCCGTTGCAAGGCATTTTCATATCCACTGCTCTGCAAACCACCTTTGCCATGCAGCTGCTAACTAGCCAGCTTCTCCTAACGCACTGTGTCGGGACATACCCCGTGTTTCCACGCACAGAACCTCGGCACATCCCAAAAGCCTGTAGGCCACATACCTGGGTGTACTTGCGGAAAAACACTCCTTGCACCTTCCCGAAAATTTCATAATCCACTGATATCAGGGTGTCCCCTTCTGCCATGTTCCTGCTCAAATCTGTCAGAAACCGGGAAAACAGAAAAATGGGACTCGTTATCCTACTCCAGGACCCCCCATCCTCAGGCAGAAAGGGCCACACCCACACTTCCCACCTCTCCCTGACCTGAAGGTCCTGGGACCTCAGAGTAGGTAAGCGGATACGTGTCAGCGCGGGTGTGCGAAGAAACAGAAAGACACCTGGGCAAGGGAACTTCGGGTCAAAATTGCCCACAGAGGCCTCTGTGGGGACAATTATCTTTTTCTCCAATGACCTTTCCACACCGGTCCCGCTCCCTCTCCATCCCTTCCTTCTTCCCACGCACCTCGCTTCCACATGCCCACCAGAATCCCCTTTTATTAACATTTAAGGCTAATCGAACTGATGGGCACGCCCCGGGCCTGGTCCCAGGCTCACCCTCCTGGTCCTTCTGTCCAGAGGACGGGAAAACACCGGCAACCACTACGGCGTGGGTTCCCCGAGACGCTAACCGCCGCGTCCGGAAGCTCAGAGCGCAGCTCCTCCTTCACTGTCTCGCAGGTCTATCACGTCCTCCAGCCAATCAGGAGCGGCGTGCTTGGCCCAGAGCCCGCCCACAGGGTGGAATTTCGGGACCCGTTGTACGGGATTGCTCGCGAGTCTACCGTTGGGGATCTGTCCAGGGTGTCAGCTCCGACTGGACAGCCCTAGTCCTTACCCCTTCTCTACCACTAAGCGCATCTCTTTTCTCATTTTCTCGTGGGAAGAAGAGCTGATGAAGAAACGCTTGAGATAAATTCAATCATTCAATAAATATTTACTGAGAGTCTTCTCTGTGTCAGGCACAGTTCTAGGTAGTTGACATATCAATATATTCGTGAACAAAAACGATTCCTGCGGGAGCTTAAATTCTGCAGACGGGAGGCAGACAAACATTAAACATCATAAAGAAATTGAATAGGACACATGCAGCCTTTCTTCCCTTTTTCTTTCAGTTCTCAGATTTTAAGTCATGCCTAAGTCTGGAACTGGGAGCAGAGAAGATACACGTATTAGAGGTCCTAGTGGTGATTGTTTCTCCTTGTGTACTACTAGAAGCTGCCTACCAGTCTACCTTTGGACTGCTTGTATACAGTTCACCCCTTCACACAAAAGACGCCTATGTGAATATGAGACATTGGCAGGCTTGGCAAGGGGAGATGGCTTTGCAGTGGAAGCCATGGCGATTAATCATTTCATTAGTGCCCCGCCACAAAGTGAGGCTCTGGATCGTGGAGAATCATATAACCTTAGTGCTAGCATGGGGGTGGGAAGCTGGACTGCATGCTATGCCTGGCAATATTTGGAACTAATGTTAAACAGAGTATGTAGCTGATGTTCTTTCTCTAAAATTCACTTAAAAACTAGTTTCTCTATAGAATTAAAAACTGATTGAGTGTCTACCATGTGTGGGACATTATAGGATATATAAAAATGAATGATATATAATCTTTGTCCTTGAAGAGTTTTAAAATGTAGGGCAAGGAATATGCATGCAAATAATGACAACACAATGCACCACATACTAGTTCAATTCCATGAACATTCATTGAGAGTTCATCATGAGCCACCCTGGGTTATAACCAGAACAGAAATAACACAAGAGCACAAGAGGCAAAGAGATCCCCTCTGAGTGGGAAGATTGGGAAGACACATTCTTGGAGGAAGCAGCCTATTATCCAACCACAACCAGTAAATGATGGAGCTGGGATTTGGTTCCAAGCAGGCTAAGTACAGAGCCCACTCCCATAAATGCTGTGCTCTACCACCTCCCAGTCTGTGGACCTTGGGGTAAGGTAGTATCACTGAGGTAAGAGAGTGCCAGTAGTCAGATGTGGCTAGACCAGGGGTTCTCAATCCTGGCTGCACATTGGCGGAGCTTTTAAAAAGGCTGATACCCAGGTCTCATCCTCCAAAATTGCTTTTCAGATAATACTGAAATCCACAGCTAGGGTTGAAATACAGTGGACTAGACTCTGGGGAGAAAGGTAGGCTAGAGGTTGAAATACCAGGTTAAAAAGACACATCTCAACTTCTAGGTAAAGTAGAAGGCCACTGGGTAGGAGAATGATAGGATCAGGCATATTTAGGATAATCACTCTGGCAGCAGCATGAGGATGGGCTTGGACAGATGCTGAAGACAAGAATAGCAGTTAGGACAGGGATGCATGTGGTCCCCATGAGAAGTGAGGAAGAACTTGCCTAGAACTGTAAAGGAAGAGTCATATATGAGATTTCACAGAGTAAATTCAACAGGGCCTGCTGACCAGTTAGAGGGAAGGGGTGATGAAGAAGGAGGAATAGAGGTGATTGACGCTTTCACCATGGGAGGGAATATTGGAGAAGCGGATTGGAAGAATGGGGACATGATTATGATTTTGTTTCTGTCATACTGAGTTTGAGGTTCCGGAGGAACTAAATGGGAAGTTAGAAATTTGAGTCTGTAATTGAGAGAGACATAAGCCGAGTATCATTTCGGCATTTTGTTGAGACCATTAGGGAAGAGAATGTCTGGACCTGCACATACATGAGAAATAAGAGGGCTCAGGAGAACACTTAAACTTGGGGTGGGGGGCAGGTGAAGAAAAAACAAATGACAGAGGCCTGGAAGAAGACAGAGCAAGGGCATGACAAAAGAAACCAAGAAGGCGGAGGAACAAGTGAGAAGACAGTTCCAGGAGTGAAAAATCAATAATATCAAATAAATAAGTTGAAGAAGCAGCAGCTTTTGTCTTTGGTCATTGGAAGGTCACCAGTAGCCTGGCAGTTATGTGAAATGAAAAGAGTGGAAGCCCACCACAATGCACTGGACGGTGAGGAGCTGAGGAAGTGGGGGGCAGCAAGTGTAAAGTTTTCTACCAAGAATTCTTTTGGAGAAGAAGAGTAATGAATGGGACCCTAAGATAAGAGGCGGCAGGCCAAGGGAAATGAGGTTTGTTTTGTAGGGGAATAAAGCATACAGGAGTGGGAAAAAGTAGGTTTGAAACCAGAAAAGCCGGCGTTCACGCTGCCTGTCACCTACCAGACCCAACAAGCAGAAGCAGCGATTGAATCTTCACCGGCACTTTATTCAGGCAGTCAGTGATCTGAGAAGACAGGGGTTTTTACCCCAACAGATCGTCTTCAATTCCATTTTAAACTGACCCTTTTTAAAAGAAAAAGAAAAGTGTAGGTAAGGGGATTGCAAGACTTCAGGGAAAAAGTTAACCAGATAAAAAGCTGCAGCATTCTCTCATCTGAGTCCTGGGCGGTGGTCCTCTCACCCTGGAGCACAATGGCTCAGATACCTTATTGATTGCTTGAGTCCTCCTGAGAGGCACAAAGGTGGAGCTGCTTATGGTCTCCTGGAGTCAGGGTGGGTCATACCTTCAGTTCCTGGAACAACAGCTTCTACAGGCATTGATTACTAAGCTTATTAGGTGTTACCTGAAACTAAAAATTTTCCAACATTTGAAGTCCCCCATCAGGTTTACAATTGTAATACAAATAAATAATAATACAACAATTAATACATAACACAGGAATAAACTCTGTTTTGTGTACTTACAACTGTAAACTTACTTTTGCCCACCCTTGTATTTTAAAACCAAAGAGAAGGAGTATGCTGATAGATATGACTAGAAGTTACGGTGGAGTCCATTTCTGAAAGGGACTAATTCAAGAGAACTCATGGAAAGGGAAAGATTCTCCTTCCTTGAAAACAGGAAGGAAGGGCCCCGACTGGTATGGATCAGTTGGTTGAGCATCGTCCTATAAACCAAAAGGTGGCAGGTTCGATTCCGGATCCCCGCACAGACCCATGTTGCACATTTGACCCACCCTGGGGCTGCGAGAGAAGAGGCGGTCCATCGACGTTCCTCTCTCACATCAGTGTTTCCCTCCTCTCTCTCTCAACCAACAAACAATGAAAAAAATGCCCTCGGGTGAGGATTAAATAAGTACATCAATTAATTAATTAATTTAAAAAAATAAGAAGAAAGGAAACCAAGATGGAGGGAGGCACCCTAGGAAATTCTGCCAGAGTTGAAGGGAGTTGATGACAGGCAGTCGATCGCTGAGGTAATTGGAACCTTAAGAGTGGGGACCGTCTGGAACTCCCATAATATTAGAGAAGGCAGGAGAGAGTCAACTAGGAAAGAAAACAAGGAATTAAAAAAGAAGAATGCTCTGGAGGATTCAGTAAGGATTTCTTTGTAATATGTAAAAGCTGTAATATGAGATGTTAAAGTATTAACACCAACTACTGCTGTCTATATTACTTTCCATGAGCATGAATCTTTTAAGTAGTTACAGGGAAAACAACCAGCTGCTTGTTCCAAACAGCTTACGCAAAGGAACTGAAGCATGAGGGAAATAATCTCTTCTGGTGTTAACAAGTCATAGAATATCATTTAGTGTCGGAACCAGGTTATACTGATTATTTTCCATCTGATAGTTAACTTTATTATCATTACATTTAGTTGAGTCATTCTTGGGCCCTAAGAGGCGGACGGACAGAGTAACCACGTGAGGATAAAACACTAAATCAAAATAATTAGATTGGCTGCAAAACTACCCCAGAAAGACACTGCGTAACAAAACCTAGCCGAGTTGTTAAAATGTGACCGCAAAGTCCAAACATTGGCGAGGAAAAGCACGGAGAGATAATATATAGCCATACCTGGGGCCCGTACCAAGCTGCCAAGAAAGGCTATCAGCAGGCCCACTCCCGCTAAGCGGACGGACCTTGCAGTCCTGCGGCACGATGACTCGAGGGCACAACTAAGGGGTTCCTTTCTCTGCCGGGGAGGGGCATGCCCCAGGTCTCGGGGCATCGTTCTCAGAAAAATACAAGTTCTTTGATGGAGCCCCAGAAAAGCCTTCCTGTCCCCTCCTCCTTTCCCCAAGAGCAAGGTTGGACGGGGCTGCAAAGTTGGCGGGATTCCGGGTCAAGTGACACTTGGGCCGACCTCAGCCCTTGCCGGCCCGCTCCCATTTGCGTTAGGACTGCGCCTGTGCGTGATCCCCACCTCCCTCCCGCCCGCCAAGGGCGTTCGCAGCGAGAGGCGGGGCTGAGCGCGCAGGCGCTCCCGTCTCCAGGCAACGGGAATAACAGGGGCCAGCTGAGAGCGCCTGCGCGGCTGTCGGTTGAGTGAAAGGGGGTTTGGTCCGGAAAACTAAGTCCTGAGCAGTTGACCCTGAGAGTTTCAGGTATGCGGAAGGGCGGGGAGACATGGGGTCAGCACCTCGAACTCCCAAGGGCCTGGTGGACAAAAGAGTGAAGGCTTGTCTCCAAAGCAGAGTCCTCAGTGGGGGCTCCCGGCTCACCCTCGAGGACAGAATGCGACTTCCGTGTTCCGGATGCAAAACTCTCGGCAGTCAGGTCAGGTGGCCCCCTCTTGTCAAGTTACAAACCTCCCGCTGTCTTGCCGCGGGGACTCCCCCTCCTTGGGTGAGGGTTTGACAGCCAGGCACTGCTGCAGGCCCTGGGCGGCCTCTTTGCTCCCGGGAGTCAAGCACAGACCCAGCAGGAGGGAAGCCCTGCGAGCTCTGCGTGCCAGGCGCTTACGCCTGGGCCACAATGTTCTCACCTGTAAAATGATCTTGGAGTCCTAATATCCCTAAATTACTGTCATGTAACTCTGAGCGAACCCCTCAGTTTATGGGAGAAGAAACTGGAGGCAGCAAGGGCAAGTTGCTTGTCCTGTGTCACAAGACTAAAACCTGACTTTCAATCCAATAGCTCTTTTCAGTAGCTCCTCCCACCTATTACAGAGTGCACTGTGTACGGCAGAGCATCACTGTGTACAGAGGG
>PVJI01025846.1:0-19816 GCA_004026765.1 Micronycteris hirsuta
TTTGAATGTTCAAATTCCCCTGTAATCTTGGGCATCAATCATCATATGTGTTGGAATACTGCTGCGTTTTCGCCCCGTTCCTCAGAAAATCAACCAGTGGGTAGGAGGACGTAAACTCTGTTCCTCCTAACTCGCCGCCATCTTCCTCCCCAGATGGGTATTGTCAATTTCTGACAGTTTTGAGTGATGGTTGTTCTATATTTTAGTTGTAATTTTGATGTGGTTGTGTGAAGAAGTGAGCCATGTTTACCTATGGCACCATCTTGACTGGAAGTTGGTGTGAAGTAGTTTTGACTTACATTTTTTTTAGGCACTAATAAGATGACTAATGAAAGCATTTTAAAATCAGATATAGAGATAAAGGTCCAATTTGGTTCTTTTCCGTGATAGCACCATTTATTGAAGATTATTCTTTTCCCATTGAATTAACTTAGCACCCTTGTCTAAGATCACTTGACCATAAATGTGAGCACTTATTTCTGAACTCTCAATTCCATTCGTGTGTGTGGGGTGCACATGACTTTTCCAATTCCTGTTCAAAATGTCCAGAAGTGCTTATCTGTGATGGTGCTGTAGCTTTGTGTGGCTGATCTTTCTAACAAATACATGGGTGGGCAAAAGTAGGTTTACTGTTGCAATACTATAATTGATAAATAATACAAGAAGAAACCCTGCATTTCATGTACTCACAACTGTAAACCTACTTTTCCCCACCCCAGTACACTGGAACCCATATGCCCATGAGCCATGAAATTGCTTTTCAATGTTTTTGGTTGTCTAGCACCAAACATTTCCAAGCAACCTCCACCGCAAAAGCTGTAAGGGCCAGACTTCGCTTTTCTCTAATCTCTAAAGCTGAGCCCAAGTATATCATACCTCCTAGCATGGAAGTGCTTCCATCTCTTGGAAATCTTGCTTCTGGGATGCTCGCCCTCAGAAGCTAACCACCATGCTGAGAGAAACCCAAGCCACATGAAAGGGCCACACGTAGTTCTGGTCAGCAGGCAGGAGCACTGCCAGCCTGTGAGTGAGCCACCTTAGACTCACCCAGACCCACCCTTCACGTGACAGCAGGTTACACACACCCCTACTACCTGCCCGAGGGTTGTCTGTTCCCCAATACAAAGACCCCCCACAGGTCAGGATTCTGAATTCTCCCCCAAGTAAATCCAGACCTCTCTCAAGTCCTATTGCCTTTTCATCTGTTTGTCCCCAGGAGTTTGATCCTCGGGGGTTTGAAAGCACAATCAGAGAAGACTGTGCCATATGTATATGGAAGAAACAGAAGAAAACAAAAAATGAGGAAAAGAGCAAGAAAAATAGGGTAAAGAAGAAAAATTTCAAGTGCTTAACTAGGAAAGAAAAATCGTCCTAGAAAAATCGTCCCTTTATTGTCCAAACCAGCCTTTACTGTTGCTGACCTCTGTTTGCAGTGTTATGAGAGGCCCTGAGTGAGAAGTGCCCTGCTGACCCCAGGCAACCCCTAGAGCTGAGAGAGATATTAATAAAGTATTTTTAAGTTGCTAAACTTGGGGGTCAGTTTGTAGGTAGCAACCGATATCTCCTTCTGGCTATAAGGCCTGGGCATGTGACTCATCCAATGGGCCCAGGCTTTAAATCTAGAACAAATGACGTAAAGATGGAGGGATAGCAGAGAACTTATGGAAGCAGCGATGGCTGTAGCCAAATCCACTGTCCAGGGCAACAGTAGCGATGGACTCAGCTGCCCTGGGCAGTGGCTAGTGCTGGCAGCGGTGCCTTTCCTGACGGTTCTCGTGGTATGGTTTTCAGTTCTGTTCTGGCTTTCCACTCTTCCTTGTTCCTACCTATTTTCTGAGTCTGATTTTTCAGACTTCCTGGAAGTTCCATGAGCTACTCTATACCCTCTCAATCAATCCTTCTGCTCAAATCAGTCAAGATCAGTTTCTGATGTGTACAGCTAGTAACTAATTGATAAGCAACCATATTATTATTCCTTGTCCTGTTTGGGAGTGACTGTAGAATTGGAGGCACATCTATTAAATCTCATGAGCATTTTCACCCTGTAAGGCCAAATTTGATGTTTAGAAGTGACTCAGACCCATTGAGAAGAGGCATCATGGTAGAGTGGTGGGGGAGGGGACGCCAACCACTGAGCCCGGTAGGAGAGAGGAGTTGCGTGTTGTAGCCCCAGACCTGCCACTAACTCACTTTGTTATGTTCAACATGTTGCTTCCTCTCTCTGTGCTGTTTCCTCACCTTTACAGGTGAGAATTAGGCAATACCAGATAATTCCTAATATCCCTTTCACTCTGAGGTTTTCCAGGGTTGCCCCAATGTTAATTTTAAGCAGATGTTTCCTCCAGACATTGTCAAGAGAAGAGATCCACGTGATCTACTCTGGACCCCACGACCCTCAGGATGACCCTGGGGAACTGGGCAGGGCATAGTACAGATGCTCAGAACATTATTTTGAATGAACAGCTGAGTGGTGCTCTCCTGGGTCTGGGGTTAGGTATAAATAAACTATGATTCTGGAGAGGCACAGACAAATACAACACAGTGTGAGAAACGTTTATATTAGAGACTTGAACCAAGAGCACTGGTGACACAGAGAAGGGGGACTGCCTAAAAGGGGGACACAAGGGAACTGCCTAAAGGTGTGTGTGGTTGTGTTTGTATGTGTATGTGTGCGAATGCATGTGTGCTAGGGGGGAAGTTAGGGCTTCGTAGGGGAGGTAACTTATGTTGGAGAAGTAGATGAAGGGAACTCCAGGCGGAGAGAACAAGAGAGAGAAAGCACCAAAGACCATGGAGATGTTTGGAGAACAACCATTAACTCACCGAGGCTGGAATGCAGGAGTTGGGGGAGGCAGTGGGGAATAAGGCAGGGCTGGATCACGGGGGGCCCTCTAGAACAAGTTAAGGAAGTTACTCCTGTGGGTAAATAGGGGCCATAGACATTTTTAAACAGTAAATGCTATTTGATGAGATCAAAACTCCAGGGCTGACTTTTGGTCAAGATACTGACAGACAAGGAAAATGTTTTCTCTCCTGTAGCCAGAATAAGGAGACATTTTTTGGGTTATGTTTGGACAGAGGTTTGTAAAATGATGCAAAACTGCCTCTTTACAAGCCCAAGTTCAACTTCTGAAGCTCCAAGGGATTAGGTGCTTCATGGAACAAGACACCCAATTTTGTTGGTACAAGTATGTATTTTATTGGCGCTCTGTGAAGGCGAGACTAGGAAGGACATAAATGAAAGTATCAAATATTCTAAAGTACGTGTGGATTAAGTTGGTGAAAAGTAAAGTTTCTCTCCTTCATGAATTAATGCCTTTTGAAAATTAGAAACTTTACAACAAGAGTGAGAAAACCCCACAGACCTTGGCGATGTTTTTGAATACTAAAACATCCATATATGCTCGGTCAGAGTGATAAAAGACATGTTGTCTTATTGGAATGCATTGACATCGTAAAAGGCTTCCTTTGTTATATTTAAACTTGCATGTCAAAAATTATTCTCTGCATACAATTTATTCTCTATTCGATGTTACTGTGCAGTGATGTTGATATAAAGCGAGACAGGACACTTTCAAGTTCTAAGCTATGATTGTTGGACAAGAATCTTGACAATGCCAGACTAATCTCTTCTGATTGGGGCTGTATGGATATGGGCTGACAACATAAACCCTTGCTGGAATATTCTAATCCATCACCTGGCATATGAGGCATTTTACTTTGGGCTTTATAGGAAGAGAATCCATTTGCATCTGTATTTCAAAGTGAATTTTTCTAGTTGCATGAATGTTCCAACTTGCCACCATCTCTTTATAAGGAGGGATCACAACAGGCAATCTTGAAATTAAAGAAACAGTAGACTGTTTGTATAGAGGTAACTGCACTTTCATTCGGAACCACAGTTACCCTTGTTATCTTTGAAATCTTTCCTTTGTGCAATGCTTCACAACTTGATCTCCATCACATGGAAAAATCTGGGCCAGGATAAAAATCTTCACAAAATGGTCCTTAAGCAGTCCTTTGTTTCTTGGTGGAAATGGAAGGAATCAGACATTATGGAATGGAAACAAATCACCCCTTATATTCTCTGTCAGAGTTGGACCTGCAGAATTCATGAGCACAATAAAACGGTGTTGTTTCATGCCCTAGGTATTGGGAGACATGCTATGCAGTAATAGATAAGTAAAACAGGTGTTATGATTGGTACCTGGACAACCTTGAATAAGCTATTTAACATTAAAGCTCAGTTTCTTTATATTTAAGTGGGGTTAATGATAGTGATATATGATCATCTATTAACTGCCTTTTACTTGCTGGGCATTTGTACATATACATAATTATACATCATATATACATGGATATATTATACAATCAATTTTCTTTATTCATGGTAGTTATGTTCTATAAAGTAACTACAAACTACGAATCTTCAAATGTTGAAGAATTATTTCTAGGGGAAAGAGAGGATCAGGTTCCTGAGAGTCTCTGGTCACAATATTTTCATCAACCAGTGAATACATAGCCAGGTTTTTAAGTGTGTTTCTGTTTTAAGACCTTTGATATATTCATTAACATTGAACTCACAGCCAGCCGACGGCACCATTATCATGTCTGAATGAAGCTTACCTAATAACACATGTGTTTTCTCTGTAAGGCATATCAAAATTTTTGTGCTTAGCAACAGCAGACAGCACTGCAGTACTATGCTTGGGATTGTTTTAAACAGCAAAATCACCAACAAAAATAAGAGAAACATGACATTAAGTATACCATGAAAAAACACTTGTTTTAAGTATGAGAGTTGGAAGGCAGAGAGAGGACAGCCTTGTTTGACCTCAACTGGGACTGCGTGCTTTGAGTGAGTCACATTTTTCACCACTCTGCACGTGTCCATGAATGACTGCAGAAGAGTCACAAGTATTAACTTTGAGGTTACAAATAAATTCTAGGAAATAGGGGAATTGGTAAATGTAGAATCTGTGAATGAGGATCAAGAGTATATATAATCTCGTTTAATTCTCATAATAGCTCTATTGTGTAGGATTAGATGTTTGCTCTTGGCCATTCTACTAATCTCTACTGCTTTTTATTTTTTAATTTCATTTATTTAGTTTTAGAGAAAGGGGAAGGGAGGGAGAAAGAGAGGGAGAGAAACATCAGTGTATGGTTGCCTCTCGCGTGCCCCCTACTGGGGACCTGGCTTGCAACCAAGGTATGTACCCTGACTGGGAATCAAACCAGCGACTCTGGTTTGCAGGCTGGTGCTCAATTCATTGAGCCACACCAGCCAGGGCTGCTCTACTGCTTTTTAACTTTTGAATGTTAAATGTGATAACATGTGTAACAATAGTTTTTGAAATATTTGATTTCTCTCTTTTGCATTGTTTTGGGCATGACTTTTTTCTTTTCTCCAGAGGCATTGGTTTGCCTCAGAGAGGATAGAGAAGCTATAGCAGAAATGCCAAGAAAGAAAGAGCAAATAATTGTAGCCGCCACTGTTACAGTGCATACTATTTGCAGGTGCTGTTCTCTCTGCTTTACATACATGAATTCAACCCTCCTAACAGCCCCACAAGGTGGGTGCAATTATACAATATGCATCCGGGTGGTCTAGCCATGCTTTACCCTTATGCATTTGGGTACATTGCAATAGTCAGTTTTTGACATGCACAGTATAAGATTGTATTAGGCCAGAGCACAAAAATACACTTAAATAAAGTAGTATTAGACAAGGAATTCCTCAGTTTCCTTGCTCACATACCAAGACTGAAGGCTGGTCACTAGAGAATTTCCTTTGTAATGTAGAGACTACTCCTGCTTTTAAGGCATGGCATCTCCATGAAGGAATAAGATGCAGTGTAGGGGGAGTACAGTTAGATTTGTCTCCTTTTCCGTGGTGGTCTGTGGGAAGAAGAAAGGAAACAGAGGTAGGCAAAAGCGGAAAAACTATTGGTTACTTGGATTATGGCTCTACACTTACTCCCCCACTGCCAACTAAGGTCAAAATCCTGAGGAGGGGACACATTAGATATATTGAAAGGAAAGTAGAAAGAAGGATTTTGTAGGAAACAGACTTATATGATGTGCCCTGTATCAGAGGACATTGTCACTGTAGTGGCATTAGGGTGAGGAAGACCTGAATCAGGGTCATTGCATACAGCCATGTGGGTTGTGCACTGCATACCTCCACAGGTCATTGCACACTTAGCCTTTGATGGGAATGCTTTGCTGTGTTTTGTCGTGGTCCTGGGCTGAACTGGCTTTTGGGAGTCTGTTTTGATTTCTATGTGTGGTAAGGAAAAGTTCAGAAACCTTCCTGTACCTTGTGGAGGAATGGACAGTGGTTGATGGGCCTAGCAGGTGGCACTCTCAGAATGGGTATTCCAAGCTTAATGAAGCAGAAACCAAGGGAGGCAGCATAATGCCCTGGAATAGAAATCAAGTGGGAGTTTTTTTGTTTTTTTTAAATATTTTTATTTATTTATTTTTAGAGCAAGGGGAAGATAAGGAGATAGAAGGAGAGAAACATCAGTGTATGGTTGCCTCTTGCGCGCCCCCTACTGGGGGCCCAACTTGGCTCTCAACCTAGGCATGAGCCCTGACTGGAAATCAAACCTGAGACCCTTTGATTCACAGGCTGGCGCTCAATCCACTGAGCCACACCAACCAGGGTGGTAGTTTTTGATTTGCTATATAATGTCGTGATCCCTTTGGCATGGAAATACTTGCAGGGAGAGTTCAAACCTTCTCAGGTACCAGGGTGACCAGGAGCATGCACAAGCCTGGCTGCCAGTTTTCCCTTCCACCAGGATGGGACCAACCCGCTTCCCCAATCCATGGAGATGGGCAACCCCCATTCCAGGATTTGCTAAGTATCTGGAACCAGTATGGGCAAGAGGCTGACCTCACTAACTGACCTGCAAATGCACTGTGATGCTACCAGCCCAGGCAGCGGTGGCCACCAGCATGCCCTGCTCTACTCCAGTCCTCCCAGCACCCACACCCAGATCCCCACTGGGGCAAAGGGTGCCAGTGGTTACTGGCTAGGGGAATGAAATAGGGAAGAAAGAAGGCAGGCAGGGCCCTGTTGCCAAGATTCCCTTATAGAGAGGTGGGGCCCAGGGCTAGCCACTCCTCCAAATCTCTATCACATGCTCTATTGTCTCACCAACTTCATTTATAAAACACAAATTCAAGGATAAACTTATTAAGAATATCTAGAAGATGACCACAGAGCATCGAACCCTAAGTACTTCTGTAATGTTTATAAGTCCAGGAAATGGATGCTATTCCTGCCTGGAGAGCTCAGATTCTCTTACATACCCAAGACTTTGCACATACTGGGCCCTCCACCTTCCATCAAGTCCCTTCCCACCTAGTGAGCCTGACAAATTCCCAATTATCCTTTAAAACTCATGATGGCATCACCTCTCTGTGAGATCTTTCCTGCCTGCTCTGCCTTCCCTTGTGTTCAGCCGTGTTACCTCAGGCAGGCTTCTGATACTGTATTATCAAACTTTATTTACATTTATTTATGTCAGTCTGTCTTTCCCATGAGTGTAAGAAATTTGAAATAAAAGCCTATAGTCTAGCCATTGTTATATCCCAAGGCATATTAGGTACTCAGCTCTGAGTCCTTTATGGGCTTTTTTGTGTGTTGACTTGGTCCCTACCCATCCTGTGGGCATCAGCTGATGAAGGACCTGGCAGGTCCTTGGTGCTGAATTGGCCCTCCTTCAGCTCTTGCTAGCACAGTACATCCCTATTGACCATGGCAGGTCAAGAGAGAGACTGGAATACACAATGATTTTTATTTCAGAACTCCCCCTAACCCCCACCTTTTCTTTCTTAAACAGGAGACTTGTAATTTTCACTTTGGACTCAGCTCCAAAAGTTATGTTGCAAGTGCTCAGTTTGGGGGAAGGGATGGATGAATGAATAAATGGGAAGGGATACCTCTGAGTGCAGACCCCAAGCTACCACATCTTTCTGTCCCCTGTTTGGGTGTTGAGTGACTTGTCTTTACAGAAGCCCAGTCAGTTCTCGCTTTACAAACAAGAACATTTACAAAAGTCATCCAGTTGACCTGGAAGACAAAAGACAGAGCCAATGTCAGAGGTCCCAGCTCCAGGATCCATCCTGCTGTCAACCCTGGAGACTCCTACTCCTCAGTAATCCTCCATGGGCAGGGTGATAGACAGAATACAAGGCTAATGCAAAGGGAAAAGGGAGCTATGGATTTACTGCATCAGGAATGTGTTAAATTGTACCCTAGTGGCCTCAGAGAGTTAATGCATGTTCCACAGCAGGCAATTTACTGGCCAGCAATTGAGAGGAATATGGAATCAGGAGACATAAATGCTGGAGTGTGTGGTGGTGGGGGAGCCTGAGATTATATGGCCTAACTCTTAATAGACAATAAAACTGACTCAAGAGGTGAAGTGACTCACCCAAAGTCACTCAGCTACTTGCTTCCAGATGGACTTGATTCAGGTTTTCTGACTTCAAGGTTAGTGCTTTTCTAACTCTCCTGTCTCTGAATCCAACAACTAGTAAAAGTGACCATAAATTTTGTGGCAAAGAATTCACTTGATATTTGTATAGCACTGTATATTTGTAACTTCAGAGTGGTGTTTTTTTTTAAATTCTTTTTTCTTCTGGACAAGAAACTTCAGTGGCCTAATATTTATGCAGACCGATGTTTTTCTGAGGATGAAATTTATGAAGCATACAAAATTGGCCCCCATTAGCAGGGCTTCCTAGCTTGGCTCTGAACACAACCAATGAGAAATGTAGCCTCCTCATCTTGAACAGTGATCGTTCCAGACTTGTAGAGGCAGCAGGACATTGATACAATGAGCTTGGCTGGTTGTTTGGGGTAGGATGTGAAGGACTTGCTGGAATGGGCCAGGTGATTGCTGAGGAAACCACATGCCTTCCTGCGATAGTAATACAAAAAAAGACAATGTTCTGTCAAATTGTTCCCTTTCAATATGGTATATTTATTATAATCCAGGGTAGTTTTGCTTGCTGTCTAGGGCCAAGGCTTTCCCCTATTAGGTCAAAATAAATCTTTGGAACTATGAGAAGAGCCTGAGAAATCCAAACGGGAGAAAGTGGATAGATGATAGATGATATGGTAGCTCAGAGCACTTGGCTAGGTGTTAAAGTGAGACATAAAGTGGAGTGGATTATTTTTCCCAAAAAGTGGCCTTGCTGCCAACTGTGTCAGTTAATGAGTCCCCAGTTACTTCTGGGGTCTTGAATGAGATGAGACACTTGCTGAGACATAAGAACACTCTCTCTTTGTTGGACTCATTCCTGGGAGAGACTTGGAAGGAATTGTGTCATATCTCCCGTGCACTGACCTGGAGTTTTAGGGTTTGCTGGTTCCATTCTGAGCCCCACTCAGTGCTCCCCCGATTCCTCTCCATCATTTAATGCCTTGTGCCGACTGAATGTCCTGCACTCTAGATGGGTCTTTAGAGTCCTGTAACTTAAAGGAGACATGGGTCCTGTTGATCAAGTTCCTCATTTTATAGACAGAGAAACTGGAAACCAGAGAAGTTTAGTCACTAATCCGAGTGACCCAGTTTGTTAGTAGTGGCCTGGGAATAGAGCCCGTGTTTCTTTCCTCCATGCCATGGTACCTGGACATATGGCTATTGTATAAATTGTAATAATTTTAGGGGAAACTCTTGAAGTAGCAAACTTGACTTTCAGGAATAGGATTTAAAATAATGTTTTGGAAGGCTGTTTCCAATGGTTTCCCATGAACTCTGGTATCCAATAATCCCAATACCCTTTGGATTCATGTCATAGGATTACTGTGGATGTGAAATGGACAAGTGACTTTGGCTTATTGATTCTTCCAATCACAGGAAGCAGCAAGATCTTCTCAAGGGCAAGACCTGGTGTTATTATCAACATCCCAGTGCCTAGCATAAAGTAGCTACTCAAAGCGTTCATGGATTTCTGGGCAAGATCAGCAGAAACCCTTGTCTATCACACTTTCACTACTTAAATGCTGTTGACCAGAGGACTTGCTATTGATCATAGTGTATCACAGTAAAGAGAACACTGGAGAAAATATGGCCTTGTTGCTTTTTGATCTTGGAAAGTTCGTTTAACTTTTTTGAACTTGAGCTTTCTTACCTGTAAGAGAGTCAGAACATGAAATTTCTTTCCTGTGCTAATATTACATAATCTACCCCACCCACAAAAAACCCTAAATCCTGAAGTATAGACTTTTACATAATAAGAATTTTGATTGAGACATTATATGTGCATGTGCATGTCTTTGGCTTATTCTGTAGACATAATATATGGGTTTTTTATTCTGAAAATCAAAAGCACATGGGTTTAAATGACTTTACAATTGGATAGGCTAATCATTTCTTCTTGGCCTAATCAACAGCAGTAACAATACCACCATGAAAATCAAAAGTTTTTTAATAGCTGTAGAGAAAAAAAATCAAGAAATTAATTTTCAACTAAATTAAAATGAGATTTGAGGAGGGTATTTGTTTAGTTTAAAAGGGACATTCTATCTATTTGGAAACCCCAGAATTTACTCTTACCTCTGCCATAAACCACTGTACAGTGACAACCAAGGTACCACATTGCTTACTATATTAAAGCTGAAGATAGTATAACTTGCATTCAGGGTGTTGGATTGGGCTCAGGCTCCAGGAATTGATTTATAACTCGAGGTGAAGGTATGAAACGACATGGACTGTTGTCTGAGAATAAGTATGACCCATTACGCCTGTATTCCTCAGAGCAAATGCTGCTCGAATCTCGACTCAGCATGCTTTTACTCTCAGCAGTCTTCAGAAGATGTCAATCATGTGCTGCCTCATGGAAAGAATTCATGTAAGGGGAACTTTGCTGTATGTTTCCCAAGTTTAAGCAGTAGGGGTTCAGGAATCAGAGACTCTTCAGAGTGGGAAGAGACCACTTAATTCAGCCCTTTTATTTTATAGATAAGAAAACGAAGATGCAAGGAGGTTAAGGGACTTGCTTAAGGGCACGCAGCTAGTTTGAAACATAGTGGGGACCAAAACACAGGTCTCCAAACTCTTGGTCCAGGACCCTTTCCTCCACATCCCTGAACTCCTGGTGTAACCATTACTTATATCCCAAGGTGTGTCTGTCATTTATTGTTTCCTATATGCAGAGGGATGTTGTGAGCATGTTATATGCTTCAAGCCATGTAATCCTCAAAATACCTCATTTAACCATTGAGACACTGGCTCCTAACATGGTTATTAAGTGGTGGGACCAGGATAGAAATTCAGGCAAGTTAATTTGGAGCCTAAGCTAGAGTGTATAGGACACTCAGTTAAATTCGAATTTCAGATGAGCAAAACATAATTCTTTATTTTTGGGGGGTATACATAGTATGTCCCAAATATCGCATGGGTAATTCAAATTTAACCAAGCATCTTGTGTTTTTGTTTACTAAATATGGCAACTTTAGACCAAGCTATCCTATCCCATGCTTGTTTTGTCTCCTTGCGAAGTATGCTAGGTTCATTTTTCTGCTGCCATTTCTCTGTCCCCCAACATATCTTGAAATTAAAATCGTCCTTTGTTTCTAACATTTTTATGTCTTATAGCTAGAATTTTACCTAAGTCCATTGGGAGCTTGTGCTAAGAAGAGGTCTGATTGGAAATAAAACGGGGTAGAATGCTTCTGGGGATAGGATTGCGCGGGTGCTCGGCTCAGTGCCGAGAACTGCTGTGCCAGCAGATTTCTATTATGAGTTGGGTGCTTTCTTTCCCTGGATATGAGGACATGATTTCTGGCTTTCTACTGGGTTACTTTTCCTCCTTGTTTCCCCTAAGATAACACTATTTAATGTAAACTAGGCCCGTGACCTGTTATGTTATTTGGTTTTACTGCAGGACTTAGAACTGGGGGTAGCAGTCTAATAGAAATCTTGAGGTCAGGCAAAGTGATTGAAGACCCTGATCCCTAGGTGTCCTGAGGAATGCATTTCCCCAAATATGAGGAGGAGAAGAATTTTCCCCTTATCTCCTCTCTTTTCAAGTCCACCCTGTACTGACATCTACACTGAGTCAAAAGCCAATGCAAACATGCCTCAGGAATGTGGGGAGGTTTCATCACTAGAAAACTTTAGATGTAATTCACTGTGTTCCACCCTGGCCCCACGAGATCATCTCAATAGACATAAAATAAATATTTGTTAACATTCAACACTAGTTCCCATTAAAAGAAACTGTAATCTAAAAGTAGAAGGAAGGTTTCTTGGAAAAAAAGGATATATAAGAAACCTATAGTCAGCAACATACTTAGTAATGAAATATTAGAAACATTCCCATTAAAATCAAGAGTAAGGCAAGGATTTAACTTTTTTTTGGAGGTAACAGTACAGTGAATGGGGGGAAGCAATCAGGTAAGAGAAAAAACTATATTTAGTCATCATCACCTAATTGTATGGCAAAAAATCCTGGATAATCCATTGGGAATTATTAGGATTAATTAAAGGAAGTTTGGGAAGGTATCCAGAAATATGATTAATAGGTATGAACTGATAGCATCTTACATTTTAACAGTACCTAGAAAAATGAACAGAAAAAACCCCATTTAAAATAGAAAAAATTCCTCAAATATCTTGGAATAAACTAGAGAGGGAATGTAAGGCATACATGCAGAAAATGATACAATTTTCTAGGACAAAAGAAGTCTGAATAAAAGAAAAAAGCATACATTTCCAGATGAGAATACTATATAGATGTTCATTCTGTTCAAAGTAAGATTTGAACCACAAGCCATTACACTGCACACCCCACAATCCCAAGATTACACATTAATTACACATTAATGTTACATATCTTTATGTAACATTATGAGCTAACATGATAAACTTGTTAAAACCAAAAAGAAACATAAATCAACTCAGGAGATATGTAAATTAAAAGCAACGATGAGGTGCCTTTCATATCAGATGGTGACAGATTTGGTGGGGGTGTAGAAATGAGGAATAATATGCAGTTTATGGAATTGTAAATTAGTACATAACCTTTTCGGAATTCAACTTGATTGGGGCTATTAAAACTTAAATGTGTGAGAAAAACTGGATATTAACATTTATTTATTTATTTTTGATATTAACATTTAAAAGAAAGAAATTCTTATGCCACTATCTTCCATAACTTACAAAAGTCAACCCAAAATCCATTAAAGAATTAAATGTAAGACCTGAAACCATAAAACTAGAAGAAAACACAGGGAAAAAGCTCTTTGACATCGGTCTGGGCAATGATGCCAAAAGCACAAACAATGAAAGCAAAAATAAACAAGTGGACTAACTCAAACTAAAAGGCTTCCACACAGCAAAAGAAACAACAAAATGAAGAGGCAACCTACAGATGGTAGAAAATATCTGCAAACCATCTATCTGATAAGGGGCTAATATTCAAGATATATAAGAAACTCATACAACTCAATAGCAACCCCTCCAACCCCAAATAATCCAATTAAAAATGGACAAAGGACATTTTTCCAAAGAAGACCTATAGATGGCCAACATGCACAGGAAAAAATGCTCAATATCACTAATCATCAGGGAAGTGCAAATCAAAACCACAATGGGATCACCTCATGCCTGTTGGAATGACTAATATGAAAAATGTAGAAGACAAGTGTTGGCGAGGGTTGGAGAAAAGGGAACCCTTGTGTGCTGTTAGTGGGCATGTAAATGGGTATAGCCACTATGGAAAACAGTTTGGAGGTTCCTCAAATAATTAAAAATAGAACTACCGTATCATCCAGCAATCCCTTTTCTGGGTATGTAGTCAAAGAAAATCAAAACAGGATCTGGAAGAGGGATCTGCACCCCTATGTTCATTGCAGCATTATTCATAGTAGCCAAGACATGGAAATAACCAGTGTCCATCAACAAATAAATTGATAAAGAAGATGTGATATATACACACACAATAGAAAATTATATAGCCATTAAAGGAAGTCTACCATTTGTGACAAAATGGATGGAGCTTGGTTCATTACGCTAAGTGACATAAATCAGAGAAAGGTGGTGTATGATCTCACATGTGGAATCTCAAAAAACCCCACAAATCCCCTCAAAACTCATATAAACAGTAGAATGGTGGTTGCCAAGGGCGGGGCGTTGGGATAAATGGGAAGGTGTTGGTCACAGGGTAAAAAATTCCAGCTGTAAGATGAGTAAGTTCTGGAGATCAAATGTACAGCATAGTGACTATAGTTAACAGTACCATATTATATACTTGACAGTTGCTAAAAGTAGATCTTAAATATTGTTGCCACAGAAAAATTGTAATTATGTGATGTGATGGATGTTAACTAATTTGATTGTGGTAATTATTTTGTAATACATATCAAGCCATTACACTGCGCACCTTAAACTCATATGTCAACTATATCTCTGTAAAGCTGGAAAAAATAGAAGGGGGAGCTCAATATAAAAACTTGTAGAATAAGAGAAAAAGATGTAAATATATGAGAAAAAAGCATGATACAGATGACAAGTATAAAATTATAATAGCATTTGAAAAATAAGTGTCCATATATGTGTACAGTGAATGAAAATGTGTACAAGTAAGTATGGAGAAAAATTTCAAAGATTGTGTTCTAAACCATTGATTGTGGTTATTCTGAGTTTAGGAACCTAGAGTGATGGGGACCAAGCTTTTTTCTTAGATATTTCTATATTGTTTGATTTTTTTTGTCATAAAAATATTAAAAAGAGTGGAAGTCGGAATCCAGTCCTGTTTTATTTTTACAATTGTCATTTCAAGAATTGGAGTGGAAATTTCCCCTTATTTCAAGAGTAAACCGGCAGTTTCCTTTAAATATCAGTGATGTCCTTGAATAGTGAGAGAGGGATGAAGAAACAAACCTGTTTTTAAGCGATGGCCATCCATTCAATGTCGAATTTCTCTCTTTGGTAACAACTTCTTGCCAGAGCCTGGTAAACAAACAGGAACCTCATGGATTCTTCTAGAAACAGAAAGAAGAGGGATGAAAGTTTCCCACAAACTCTTGGTGACCCTTGTAAAATATTGGTTATTCTGCAGGTTGAGAAAGTTGTGACTTCCATTTGTCTTTCATATTCTAAATATTTTCTGTGATTTAAAGCATTCATTGCTTCCTTTTGCTGTCAAGGAAATGAAGGAAACACATTTCAGTAGCACTTTGCTGAATGCACTTATCTCTAGCTACTGCTATAAATATGTAGTGATCAGATTCTCCCAGTGCCCAATAAATCAAGATCTTTGGCTAGAATTTACTTGTGTCCTATGAAGAAACAGTCTCCTCCCCAAGTTATATAGTGAATTCTACAGTAACTCCCTTCCCTAGGGACAGAAAGTAGTAACCAAAGGTAAATGTGGGTTTTAAACATGCTAATTCCATGGCTTGATTTACAACAGGCTGTGGAACATCTGTGTGAACTTGTGACTGGAGGGTGCAATTATGTTTGAGAGTCACTTACTAAGTGCCAACTATGAGCCAGGTACTGTTTTTGAGCAAAGGTACATAGAGCAACAAGCCTTGAGAGGAAGAAGCAATATTTGGGTCAAATGAGGGGAATGGCAATGAGTGGGCTTACCAGGAGAAATCCAGCTGATTAAGAATATAAAAATTTGATTAAAAATTTTTTAATATTTTATGGTCTTCTCTGATCTAAATGCTAGAATGACATTGTTACTGTTGATGTTTTGTTCCTTTTCTGTGAGATTTTAAACTCCAGGCATCATACAAGCTCTTCGAGCACTGATAGGAACTGAGCTTCAGTTATGAGCATTTCAGGAAAGTGCATAGTAACTCCATCTCTATCAGCATCTTTAGATTTTCCTACAAATTCCCTCATAAACTGAATATAAGGAGTCAGTGAAAAAAAGGTTGCCAGAAACAGGAGGACAGGGTGCAAGTGCAGACATCCTTAATATATGAACTAAGCACACTTAAGGCAGTTGTTCTCCAACTGTTACATGACTCAGAATCACCTGGAGAATTGATTCTGATTATTGGGCCCCATTCCCAAGTTTCTGATTCAGTTGGTCTAGGGCGGGGCAGAGAATTTGCATTTCTAACAATTTCTGGAGGGATGCTGATGTTGCTGGTCTGGGGACCACTATGGGAGAACCACAGCCTTAGGGCAAGTGTCTCAAAGAGAAAGCCGATCGATTTAGAAAGAAAGCCGGTAGTCTGATGCTCAGAAGAGTCAGCTTTAAACGATGTGCTGTGGTGATCATAGGTGGTCAACCGGCATCTTTCTTCCTCCAGAAACAGAGGCAGGAATGTTCATGGTTGAATGTTCAGGTTCAGACAGCCTGGGGATGAATTTTGACTCTGACCCTCAGTAGTTGTGTGAACTTGGGGATGTAACTTGACCCCTCTGTGTCTGTTTCTCCGTTTGTAAAATGTGATCTATAATAGTTTCTATGTCAAAGGTACTTGTGAGGATTAGGTGAGTCAATGTATGAAAAGCAGCTAGTAAGAAGGCTACCACATGATAATCACTTGACTGGTATTAGATGTTATTATTCTCACGCAGGTGCTGGATTTTGCTGTGCAGTAATGATCCAGGGGGGTTTATGTCTTAAATTTTAGCTAAATGCTTGACTTGTGTAGGCAAAGCTTCAGGTACTCCCTCAAATAGATTGGGACCTAGCCATATATTTCAGTGTGTTTGAGAAATCTACTCCTTTGAAACCCTTTTATCCCAAATACATTGTTGTGGCTATGCCTGCAAATCTTCCCCAAACCCCAAAGTCACACTCAGGGGAAGGTTTGTATCGGTTCTCCATTTCTCTGAATCTTTCTGTTGAGAATCCTTTGCTTTCTGTGTATCTCCTCAGAGTCCAAGGAACTGCTTTTTCAAGTTTAGGTGACATTTAAAATTTTCTAACTTGGCTGTTTTAGACAAGAAAAAACATTTTACTATTCCTATTTAGAACTACAGGTAGGTTTCGGAATACCAGTAGAAGAGTGTTTTAAAATGTAGGTTTTATCATTATTAAGGTATTGTGAGATCAGGAGGCAATTGAGAAGGCAGCTACTCACAGTTCCCCAGAGGAGATGGCACAGTGCGTCATGCAGGGCCACGTGGGGAAGCCCCAGGTTTGGTCAGGAGGCAGAAGGAGCAAGGGGAAACCATGGGTAACAGGGAAAGGCAAGGCAGGGTAAGCAGGCTTAGGATTGGCTAGTTAAATACTTTCAGTGGGCTCTGGGACAGAGGGGCTATCCCTAGTTTTCTGATACCAGATGCTAGGGTGATTGGGAAGGTGGATAGTGGCTCAGCTGTGAGAATCCATAGAGGAGGTGACTGGGTTTGGGCTTTGCATTGGTTAGATTGTATATGAAAGGTGTGCTCCCTGCTAAGCTGTTTGCTGCCTCTGGGAAATAGCTATCCCTGGAGTCCTTCCCTAGACATCAAGGTCCCAGATGCCAGAGCATCATGAATACAGAAAATATAGTTAATACAAAGAGGGAGTGGCAGAGTTGCTTTGAGACCAAGCTGATTGTGAGTGTTCCTCACTGGCTGGGTGACTCATATCTGCTCACCAGTATCTTGGGATCCACGCATCAGGTTCTCTGCCATTAAAGACCTACATGCCATGGACAAATTCAAATTCACCTGAAACTGATAATGCTACTTTATTAATGTCCACGAGGAGAGGGAGAGTCTTTCTATCACTTTGGTCTAGAATTGCCTGATAAAATGCTGCAATGCCCAGGTAAATTTGAATTTCAGATAAACAGTGAAAATTTTTTTATGTTTGAAATACTAAAATATTATTCTTGTTAATCTGAAATTCAAATTTAACTAATAGATATTCTGTATATTTATTTACTACCTCTCATAACCTGACTCTATTCTACCACCTATTCAGAGCTTGAAATATTTGTTGACATAATTAATGCATAAATCCTATTTTGGATTGAATAATTTTGTTTTATCTGTGCCTGAATTCCATTCTTGTGGAAAATTGACCATTAATACAAGTTTGCATATGTGTTCTTTTTTTTCTAAGCCTGCTGACTCTTGCACTTCCTAGTTCTCATAGTATTCCTTCTCTCATACTTGAGGCTACTCCACAGCTCCCCGACCCACATGCTGAGCCCAGTTAGGACTGGGGAGTTTAAGGAGCTGTCAGGACTGCATAGAAGTCTTGGCACCAAGTCGGGCTTGCAGCCCAAGTAAGTTAATTCAGATGATCTCTCAATAACCTGTCCAACAACCCAGATTATCTAAAGCTAAGGACTGAAATTCTTCTTGTCAAAGTTGCCGTAAACATTCATGTTTTCTAAATTAAATAGCCATTTCTCCAATCTCATTTTTTTTTTTTTTGAGGCCAATTCCTTGGGACCTTAGTGGATTTCTAGGAATCCAAAGTTATCCAGCAAGAACTGGGTGTTACCAAAAGAGGGCACCGATCATCTGCTGCCAGACCACCTCACAGGCATTCCTACGGGATTCTAATGTAAAGCCTGCCTAAGAACTTTACCTTATGGATTCCTCAGGGTTTCATCCTTTCCCTATTAATTCCCTCGCCATGGCGATTGAAAACAGGAGTGGTTCATATTGTTTTAAGTTTTTAATTAGCAATAATCGCGTCTCGGATAAACCTCATTGGCTACGATACTGCCACTGCGCAAAGCTAGGTTCATACTGTTTTAGACTACTTTCCCTCAAATTTACATCACCGGCCAGACCTCTTATCTGAGCTTCAGATTCACAAATCTGTGTATTCAGTATCCCTACTTGGAGGTCTTACAGATATCTCAAAGGTAGCATACATATTTTGCTCTCCAAATCTCTCTCATCCTTCTAGTGTTCTCCAACATGGAAGTTGATAGTAACAATTAATTCAGTTGTTCTGGCCTGGAATCTGGAAGTCATCCTTAATTCTCTGCTTCCCTAAGTCCTCACTTTTCATCCAGCAGCAATTTCTTAATTCAAAGTCCAAAAGATGCCTTCAGTCCATCCGCTATCTCTAACTCCACTGTTTCACTGAGTCTGAACATCCCACCATGTCCTCTAAATGTTTTACCACTTTCCTTCTTGCTCTTCTCCGTTCAGTTCTCTCCCTAAAACAGCCACACTGTGGATTAATATGTATCCCTCTTTTGTGTAACAGTTTTTATTGGTTACTCATTCACTGAGTTTGGAATAAAATCCAAGCTTCTTAGCATGTTCTGTAAACCTTTCATGAGCAGGTCGCTGCTGAATTCTTCCAGCCACTTGTCCAGTTATCACAGTGCCCTACCCATATTGGTCTTATTTTAACTCTTTAAACACACCAAGTGCTCTCCTACCTCAGAGCCTTTGCACTTGCCGCAGTGCTGTCTGGAATGCTTCCCTGCACGTGGCTACTCTCATTGAAGCTTAAATGGCGCAACCCCAGAGAACATGCCCCGACCACCATTTCTAAGGTAGGTTTCTTTCCCCCCTAATCTCTACCTCAACGCCTTATTTGTTGTTTTTCATAACACCAATGACAATTGATAATTATTGTGTCTCTTTGTTTTCTTTAGTTGGAATAAATTTCTTAGGGCAGGAACCATACTTATTAGTTCACTGCAGTACATCAGGTCCTGGTGTACAGAACTGGCTCCATAAATATTTTTGAATGAATGAAAGAATGACATGGGACCCACTTATTTTTACTACACACTACCCAAAATTTGGAGTTCTGTCAGTCAAACTTTGGTGCCTACGTCCTTCATCTGCCTCCAGAAACTACGTGCTTACTTGACTACTTACCTATATCTTGCAGAGTGAGGATAGTATTTCCTGTT